>VDFB02118553.1:0-64953 GCA_007258455.2 Sequoia sempervirens
CCCTCTTTTGAACCCCTTAATATCAACCATTTTCAAAATAAATTAGTAGTTTAGAAAGTAGACTTCGAGACGCCGATCCTTGTTTTTGTTCCATCTCAAAATTTTGAGTGTAACTATCCTCAATTTCACGTCCAAGGTCAGTATTTCCTGATTTCAAAAAAAAAGTGGCCACTTAAGCCCCCTTTTTGGGAACCATCTTGGTGCACTTACCCATTATATATTAAAAAAAAATATTAAAATAAAACCTAAATCACTGGGGACGTGGGTTTTACCTTGCCTGTGGGTTGGGCTGCTACGCAACCCTCCCTCATAGGGGGCCACGACTTGTGAGGCAACATTGGGCATTGCCTACAGTCCGCCTCCCTCCGTGGGGGTGGCTATGGTAGCCCCAACCCCTCATAATAATAATAATAATATTTTTTTAATACTTTAAAACTTTGCGATTTTTATAAATCGCGTGCGGACTTTGAATAGTCTATATTTCAAAATAAACTTTTTTTTTAGAATAAATTTCTACAGAACCATTTCATAAAATATATATACATTTATATATATTTGTATATGTATACATCTCAAGTGTATACATATATATATATAAATATGTATAAATTAATCAATAAGAATGTTATAATTGAGCAAATTATTTTCACAGAAGATTTTCTACAGGAAATGTTTAGAAAATTTCATAGAGGTTTTCAAAATTTTCCAGTGAAATAAATCTAATTGGGAAAAAAATTTAAACGATTTTCTTCTACAGGCAATACAAAGAAGGTTTTCCCCAATTTCTTGAGAGGAATTTTTTTGAATCCACTCCTATAGAGCTTTATAATTTTCTCTATTGTTTTCTTATGGGGTTATTCTATTGTTTAAAATAATTTTTACAGAGACTCTCTGATTTCACTATAAAGTTTTCTACAGAGGCGCTAAAATAATCACGACAAATCTTCACACAGAGAAGCCGTAAAAATTTTTTCTATAGAGAAGCTTTCAACAAACTTTTCTACAGAAGTTTTCACAGTTTTTCTATAGAAGCTTTAATCAAATCCTCTTGTATAGACAATCTTTCAATTTTTACAAATTTAAACAAAGCTTCTACAAAATTGAATTTTGTACAAACAATCTTTCTAAATCAACAAAATAAATACAACAATAAAAGAACCTGTTTTCCTGAAGCTTGAAGAATGAAATTTGAAGCAGAGCCTTGCTTGCATAATTCAATTTCCAAAGCCTTTTCCAAAATCTCAACTTCCAAAAAGATGCAAAAATTACAGAGCCCAAAATCTTCCCAAGAACCTCCAATTTTCAACAAACAATTTCTAAAAAAATATCCCTCTTCCCTTTCTGTGAAGTAATCTCTTTCCTCTTCCAGTTAATACCAATTATTCTCTCTAAGAAATCCTTCTCAATAAAAATTCCTTAATTAATTTTCTCAACACTTGTCAAAATTAAAATATCTTTCTCAACAACACAAATATTTCCTCTAAAGTATTTATAAGTCATTTTTACATTTTAATAATTCAAACCACAATTTAATCTCTAAATAAATTTAATCAATTAATTTATTTACTTAATAAAATAAATTTAATCACAAGGATTAAATTACCAAATAAATTTAATTTAATTAATTAAATTAAATAAAAAGCTTTTAACAATATTAATCTAAAATAAATAAATATTCATTTAAAACATTTAATCATTAATTTTCCACAAAGTAAACCTTGCAAGATAAATAAATATCAAAGAAAATATGGACAACATGACCACAAGACATACCGAACATGGACTGACGACACACTGCGACTAAGATTGTGGTTTGACAAGGGAACCTCGTTACTATCTCCCAATCAACAATACTATTGAGAAATGGACACGCTCAGACCTGTGAAGCCAGGTGGAGACAATGTCCTGTACCTACAATCTTGCAATCAAGATGAATGTCGTAAATGTATACCAATCATAACAGTCACACCATGAAGAGAAATCGCAAAATCGCAGGTCACTCACAAGCGAGTGATGTAATCCCTTCCCCTTCACCAATACAATCACATCAAACTAACGAAATAAAATATCAATTAACCAATAGATGAGCATATATCAATATCAACTTAAATAAACAACTATGCTAATTTGAAAGCATTTCATAAATAATCATCATCCATAGAATGTATCATCACATCATAATATAACACCATCATCTCTCCAATGTCAGCAATCATAAAACAATAACATAGTATCAAGATCCATCAAAGTAAAAACAAACTGTCAAAAAACATAAAGCAAATCAGAGGGGTACTACATCCTTCCCCCCTAGGATCAAGCTTACTCTTGGAATCCTGCGAACAAATAGGGATAAAGCTCCCTCATCCTAGTAGCATCCTCCCAAGTAGCTGAAGTATCATCACTAGGATCCCACTAGACCCTAACCTACTCAATATCTTGACCCCTAAGAGCAATTCTATTGTGCTGCATGACAACCATAGACTCCAAAGCTAGCTGCCCATCCTCTACCTATAGGGTATTCCAATCAAGGATGTGAGATATATCAGGATGATAAGGCCTGAGTAGAGGAACATAAAATACGTCGTGTATGTGTGAGAGACTGGGTGGTAAAGCAAAATGACACGCTACTAGCCCAATCTTCTCAAGAATCTCAAATGGCCTGACAAAGCGAGGCACGAGCTTAGAGCCCTTTCCATATCGGACTGGACTCTTTCACAGACGCACTCGCAAAAAGACTCGATCACCAACTGCAAACTGGCAATCCACTCGATGTGCATTTGCATACTTTTTCTACCTATCATGTGATGCAACCAAATGTTCCCTGATCCGGATTACCTATTGCTCCATATCCTGAAGCATCTCAGGACCCAATAGAACTCTATCCTCCAACCGATCCCAACTCAAAGGAGTCCGACATGGTCGTCCATACAATGCCTAGAAAGGAGGCATACCAATCGAACTTTGATAGCTGTTGTTATAAGCAAACTCCACTAAATGGAGATAGTCCTCCCATCATGTCTGCTGGTCCATCACATACATGCGTAACATATCCTCGAGGATCTAGTTGATCCTCTCGATCTGTCCATCTTTCTCAGGGTGATACGTTGAACTAAAGTTCAACTGCGTCCCCATGACATGCTGCAATGACGTCCAAAGAGCTGAGGTAAACACATGATCCCTGTTAGAAATGATCCGACGTTGAATACCGTGCAACCTAACTATGTCTCCCATGAACACTCTAGCAACTGACGAAGCATTATAGGATGAATGAATAGGTGAGAAGTGTGCTACCTTCGTCAACCTATCACTGTCACCATAATGACATCGTGTCATCGCGAAGAATTGGGTAACCCAATAATGAAATCCAATGAGATTATATCCCATTTCCACTCTAGAACCAAATGTGGTTGCAAAAGACCTACCGAATGTTGGTGTTCAGCCTTCACTCGTTGACACTCCAAACACCTCAATACAAAATCAACAATATCTCGCTTCATACCTGGCCAAAAGTATAGCTATCGAAAATCGACATGCATCTTCTTCACTCTTGGATGAGTTGAATAAGGTGTTCGATGTTCCTCTGTCATAACCAAGGTACGAAGATCTTCGGAAGATGGAACGTAAATCCGTCCCATATGTCTCAACAAACCATTTGACTCAAGAGAATAACTTGAGAATCTACCCTCAAGAGTCCTACCTATCTCTATCTTTGATCTCACCTCCTGATACCAACTGTCTGAAGGAAGTGTAGAAAGAATCTAACTCCTCAAATCCACACCAAGAGTTAACTCCAACAACTCATGTCTCCATTTGCTGAGAGCATCAACAACTACGTTCTCCTTTCCCTGGATGAACTTCACTTCGAAGTCATACTCACAAATAAATTCCATCCATTATTTCTACCTAGCATTGAGATTAGGCCGCGTGAAGATGTATTGTAAGCTCTGATGGTTAGTATGCAACTAAATTTTTTTCCCCAAGAGGAAATGTCTCCATCTCGTCAAAGCATGTACTATTGTTGCTAACTCAAGATCCTGTGTGGGGTAGTTCAACTCATGATCCTTGAGTTTGCATGATTCATACGCAATAACACGACCATCTTGCATCAAGACTACTCCTAATCCCTCCAAAGATGTGTCAGTACAGACAAAAAAATCTCTAGTAGGATCAGGTATGGAAAGAATCGGTGCACTGGTCAACTTCTTCTTCAACGTCTGAAATGCTGCCTCACACTGCTCTGACCAAAAAAAATTCTTCCCTTTCCTTTGAAGAGAAGTGATAGGATGTCCTATCCTAGAGAATCCCTAAACAAATTTTCTGTAATATCCTGCTAATCCCATGAAACTACGTATCTTTTCCACATTAGTGGGCATAGGCCAATCAATGATTGCCTGGATCTTCGCAGGATCTACTACAATACCCTCTCCTAATATCACATGCCCAAGGTACTTAACCTCAGTCTTAAAGAACTCACATTTGGACAGGTTAGCGTACAATTGATTATCTCTCAAACATTGCAAAACCTGCCTCAGATGCTCCTCATGCTCCTCTACTTTCTCGGAATAGATTAATATATCATCAAGGAATACCAATACAAATCTATCCAGGTAAGTGTGAAAGACTCCGTTCATCAAGCTCATGAACATTGATGGTGCATTCATCAACCCAAATGGTACCACTGTAAAACTCGTAGTGACCATAACGAGTGTGAAATGTCATCTTATGAATGTCAGACTCAAATATACGTAACTGATGATACCTTGACTTAAGATCAATTTTTTAAAAGATCGTAGCACCCTTGATCTGATCAAACAAATCATCAATACTAGGTAAGGGATATTGGTTCTTGATTGTCAATTTATTCAGCTGACGGTAGTCTATACACAAACAGAGAGAACCATCCTTCTTCACAAAAAATTACTAGTGCTCCCCAAGGTGAAACACTAGGGTGGATGAAACCCTTTGCTAGCAACTCTTCCAGTTGCAAGCGAAGCTCTTTAAGCTCCTATGTAGTCATACGGTATGAAGCTCATGAAATAGGCTCGACACCAGGTACAAGATCAATCTTGAAATCAATATCACGCTGAGGTGGCATCCCTAGAATCTCATTGGGAAATATATTTGCATACTCCTAAATTATGGGGTGGCTATCAAGTGAAACCTTCTCCTCACTATCACCCAATTCCAAGTCATCTACAGTCACTACAAATAGTTGACATCCTTGACGTACACATCTCCTTAGCTGCATAGCTGAGATCATCCTCAACGATATGGGTCTTTGAACTCCCACTATCTCAACCTCACTACCAGATACATCAATGCATCAAATGGTCTTACGTCGGCAATCAATAACAACCCTATGAGCCTCAAGCCAATCCATCCCTAAGAAAATGTCATACAACCCCAATTATATAATGTGGAGGTCTACATTAGTGTGGAAGGATCTGATCTCCAATCTACAATTAGGTACTAAGGAATGTGCTACAACCTTAATAACGGAGGCCAATTGAACCTGCCATTTAACGTCTTGCTTTGCTGCCCTTAGTCTATAATGCGCCACGACAGATGATGAAATAAAAGAATTTGATGCTCCTGAATCAAATAAAATGGTAACTTTGTTACCCTATAACATACTAGAAGTCTCTACCACTGTACTCTAATGACTAGCCTGGCGGTTATCAACCACATAAAATACTCGATGACCTCTACCTGCATCTCCAATGGTTGGCTCTGACGCTGTTGGCCTCTGAGTATAACCTAATGTGCCCTTATTGGGACACTGTCACGCTATGTGACACTGTTGGCCACAAGAAAAACAACCTATACCCCTGCCAAATTCTCTACCTCCAGGAAGTGTGCTTGATTGCTAAATGCTACCCCTAGTATAGGTAGACTATGTACTTTGTGTCGACTACTCAAAGTTGGGGCATTTGTTTCACCTCCAGTTCCTGTCACCCTATATCTACTATAAATTCTTACATTTCCCCTGTGAATTTTGTTGCTGACCACTCTGTGCAGGCACTTGCTGTGTCCTAGGTGGTCCAATTCCCTGAGTCTGACCACTATGTGAACTAGGTCCTGTAGCTGAAGCACTACTTATCTACACTCTAGTATGGCCACCCAATGCCATCGCCAAGTTCTCCTCCACCAGTTTGGCCTTCTCTACTGCTGTCTCCATAATCTTGGGTTCAAAAACCTGAACACCACCACTAATCCATGCATTCAATCCCCTAATTAAGTGTTGAACCAACATGCCCGAATCGTCTCCAATGCCAGTGAACTGCTTGAGCTCGTAAAAATGACACTAATATTTCTCCACTGACATGGCCATCTATCGCAGAGCATGAAACTTGTCTCCACGAGGCTATCACCAATGGTAAGAAAGAAATCTGACTCTGAACCTCTCTAAAAACAAATCCCAAGACACAGTATTAATATCAATATGGAGCTTCTGCTCCTCTAGTCTCCACCAATTAGATGCAAAATCTCTCAAGTGCATGATTGCACATCTGGCCTTGGTGTTGCTACCGTAAGGGTGCATAGCAAAACATCAATCTAGATCGATCAACCATGTCTCAGCCTCCAATCCACTACCCAAACCATCAAAAGTGGGTGGAAAATCTCTAAGTAAGTCTCTCATATGAGCGGCTACATCTGCCTTTGGCTATGCTGGTACCACTCTCTCACCAATGTTAACCCGATCTCTGTCCTGCCTTGGCCCAAGGTGAGCAAGAGTCTCCTCTAACAACTGATGCAACTGAGCGCCCTTGATCCCTAGTGGATCCCAATTCTGATCACCACCTCCCAGAGCATTCTAGGAAGCCTGATGTTCCTCACAATCCAAGTCATGGGGAACATGGGGAGGTGAATCATGTTGACTACCTCTGTGACCACCTTCATGACCACGACCATGACCTCTACCACGACCTCGCCTAGGTGGCATGATCCTACACAGACACAACAAGGTATGAGACAAGGTACACAATCTTAAATCTTATAGAACTAACACTTAATAGGTTCAACATTATCCCAGAGCACCCAATGTTTAAACTTGGCTCTGATACCCTGTGTAATGCCTCACCACGAAATCTTAGAGAATGACACAAACACAACGTAATGGTTACATTGCTTCCAGAGTAAAAGAATCAAGTATTTTAACTGAACTAATAATTTTTTGTCATTGGAGGAGTGTCATCATAAAGTTGCATGGGTTGCCCTGGTGAATCTTCCTAGGCTCTAGCCCCCATCTTGGGTTACCTTGGTGACCTCTCACGAAACTTGGCCCCACATGCAATCCAGTGTAGAATCGATTATCTTTCATAGAGACAAGATAACGATCTTTCCATTCTAGGCCTTCTCATCTCATCCCAAGTCTAAACAAGCCCTTGAGCCCATGAGCGAGGAACAATTAACAAGTTAAGTGTTTTAAGCTACCCTTTTTCCCCTAATACATTTATTTAGTTTTCACTGATTAGACTAACTCTACATGAGTTACCCAAGCACCACTTTGTGTGCCGGCCCCCATGAAGAGCCACTCCCCTACTAACAACATTAGGAACTAAATTCACTAACCATGGGTAGACAAGGTGCACACAAACCAATAACAAATACCAACTTTATAGCAATAGACAACACAACCCGTTCATAGAACTAGGTGTCCAAATTGAATAAGAACCACATGCACTACCCAAGTTAATTCAAAGGGCTGAACCATCACAAATAATAACCCCCTCACAAAGGAAATACATCTGGAAGACTTACAGATCCAATTAACCCAATTTTCCCAAACAACGTGAATAGGAGAAAAACACAACTTAAAAGCAATTCGGGAAAAATAATAGTCTAACATTAGGATTTCTTAAATCCAATTAAAGCAATAACACGCTGCATGAAATTAATGAATTTAATTATAATTCCGTTTACAATAAAAATAATGAAACTAAAACTAATTGTTTAACTCCAAATTTCTCAATTACACATAATAATAAACATCAATTTTTTTAATAGAATCATTTTATTATAAAACATCTACTTGTGCTTTTTTTTAAAGCGTCTTTAATAACAACATATCTATTCAAATATATATATACATTTAAATATATATATATATATATATATATAATATAGATATATATATATATTATAAATAATATATATCATATATACTATATATAATATATATAAATATTATATATATATATATATATATATATATATATATATATATATAATATATATATATATATATATATATATATATATAATATAGATATATATATATATTATAAATAATATATATCATATATACTATATATAATATATATAAATATTATATATTAAAAAGAAACATTAAAATAAAACCTAAATCGCTGGGGACGCAGGTTTTACCTTGCCTGTGAGTTGGGCTGCTACGCAGCCCTCCCCCATAGGGGCTTGCGGCCTGTGAGGCAGTGCTGGCGCCCCCCACAGTTCACCTCCCTCTGTGGGGGCGGCTGTGGTAGCCCCAACTCCTCATAATAATAATTTGTTTTTTTAAATACTTTAAAACTCTGCGATTTTTATAAATCACGTACAGACTTTTAATAGTCTGTATTTCAAAATAAAGTTTTTTTTAGAATAAATTTCTAAAAAACCATTTCATAAAATATATATACATTTATATATATTTGTATATGTATATGTATATATCTCAAGTGTATACATATATATATATATATGTATAAATTAATCAATAAGAAAGTTATAATCGAGCAAATTATTTTCACAGAAGATTTTCTATAGGAAATGTTTAGAAAATTTCATAGAGGTTTTCAAAATTTTCAAGTGAAATAAATCTAATTGGGAAAACAAATTTAAACGATTTTATTCTATAGGCAATACAAATAAGGTTTTCCCCAATTTCTTGAGAGGAAGATTTTTGAATCCACTCCTACAAAGCTTTATAATTTTCTCTATTGTTTTCTTTTGGGGTTATTCTATTGTTTAAAATAATTTTGACAAAGGCTCTCTGATTTCACTATAAAGTTTTCTACAGAGGCACTAAAATAATCATGACAAATCTTCACACACAGAATTCATCAACAATTTTTCTACAGAGAAGCTTTCAACAAAATTTTCTACAAAAGCTTTCATAGTTTTTCTACATAAGCTTTAATAAAATCCTCTTGTATAGACAATCTTTCAATTTTTACAAATTTAAACAAAGATTCTACAAAATTGAATTTTGTATAGACAATCTTTCTAAATGAACAAAATAAATACAACAATAAAAGAACCTGTTTTCCTGAAGCTTGAAGAATGAAATTTGAAGCAGAGCCTTACCTGCAGAATTCAATTTCCAAATCCTTTTCCAAAATCTCCACTTCTAGAAAGATGAAACTATTACAGAGCCCAAAATCTTCCCGAGAACCTCCTTCAATTTTCAACAAACAATTTCTAAAAAAAATCCCTCTTCCCTTTCTGTGAAGTTATCTCTTACCTCTTCCAGTTAATACCAATTATTCAAAATTAAAATATATTTCTCAACAACGCATAGATATTTCCTCTAAAGCATTTACAAGTCATTTTTACATTTTAATAATTCAAATCGCAATTTAATCTCTAAATAAATTTAATCACAAGGATTAAATTACTTTACCAAATAAATTAAATTAAATAAAAAGCTTTTAACAACATTAATCTAAAATAAATAAATATTCATTTAAAATATTTAATCATTAATTTACCACAAAGCAAACCTTGCAAGATAAATAAATTCAAAGAAAACATGGACAACATGACCACAAGACATACCGAACATAGACTGGCGACACACTGTGACTAAGGTTGTGGTTTGACAAGGGAACCCCGTTACTATCTCCCAATCAACAATACCATTGAGAAATGGACACACTCAGACCTATGAAGCTAGGTGGAGACGATGTCATGTACTTGCAATCCTGCAATCAAGACGAATGTCGTACATGTATACCAATCATAATAGTCACACCGTGAAGAGAAATCACATAATCACAGGGTGCTAGCAAGCGAGTGATGTAATCCCGTCCCCTTCACCAATACAATCACATCAAACTGATGAAATAAAATATCAATTAACCAACAAATGAGCATATATCAATATCAACTTAAATAAACAACTACGCTAATATGAAAGCATGTCACAAATAATCATCATCCATATAATGAATCATCACATCATAATATAACACCATCATCGCTCCAATGTCAACGATCATAAAACAATAACATAGTATGAAGATCCATCAAAGTAAAAATACACTGTCAGAAAACATAAAGAAAACCGGAGGGGTTATACATTAAAATTTGAAGAATTCACAAAAATAATTGTAGGGAAATTGTATGAAAAATTAGAGAGGAAATTAGAGAGAAAATAGAGAAAATAGGGAAAATTATAATGGGAAATTAAAGAATTTTTTTTACCACCTTCACTCGAACCTCCCCTACTACCTTTCACTTAAAATAAGTGATTTCTCATTGATTGTTGACATTGTACAGTCTCTGGATTCCCTCCTCGGATGTTGGGAGAAGGTTAGCTTGTTAAATATGAGTGATGAAATTGAATCGACAAATTTGTTGGTCCATATAACTTTAAAAAATAATAAAATAATACCTTCGACTGAAGGTCCCCTTCACTTGAAGCTATAAGTTTATTATTATTTTTATTATCAAAGGCCTTTGAATGAAGATGATCTTCACTCGAAGGTTTACCTTAGATCAAAGGTATTTGCGTAAATACCTTCGAGCGAAATACCTTTATTCGAAGAAATATCTTCCAACGAAGGTGGTTCAAAAAAACTTTGCACTCTTTCAAAATTTTCATGTCTCAAGTTTGGGACCTATTATTGTAGGGTTACCTAGGGAGGAGGAGAGATATATATAGAGAAGGATGAAGGGAGAGAGAGAGGTAAGGAGATAAATGGGGGTGGAGAAAGATAAAGAGAGGGAGTATAAAGAGACTTAGCAAGAGAGGGAGAGAAGCATAAAGACATCGTGAGAGATAAAAATATAGAGGGAGAAATAGATATGGAGAGTGAGAGAAAGAGAAGGAGAGAGTAAAAGAATGTGAACGTTTTCCATGTTTCATAAAATGCGCTCATGTTTTATGGAGCATAAAATGCGCTCACATTTTGTGTTTCATAGAATGATAGCAAATTTTTAACTAAAAAATATTTTCACCCTTTTTTCTTTGGAATAGGTTTGGATAATGAGCCTATAGATTTGGAATATTTATTTTCCAACATTTCACGTGCTTTTACCTTCACTCTTATTTCTCAACTTGCACATCATCATGTTTACACTTTGTATAAGAAATTCTAGGAAAATTTAGCTAGAATTTCTCACATTTTCTAATCTTTCTAACCATATTTCTTTTTCTTTGAAATACATTAACATATTTAATTTTAATTTATTTTAGTAATGTATCTATATTTCATAAATACAGATGTGTTAATTTTCCTTTATAAATTTTGATCTACTTGTCAAAATTTTAATATATATAAGATTGTTTTACACTTCATTCTTTGCATATTGAAAAATATATATTTTTTATTATTTTACTGCAAGTTATGTGATGTACTCGCCCAGTGATGTGATTTTCCAAATGCATCCACTTTGAAAAATTATAAAAAAATATACAATAAAAAATTACAAAAAATATACAACTTCTAATACTCAGTCTTAGCTATATTTCTACATACAAGTTTTTTAATATACTAGATACAACAAAAAAATAGAGTGACACACAATAAATGCTCTGTTATATTTTACTAAAAAGAACATGAAACCTTTGATGTGCATAATATTTCATCCTCTTAATTTTAACTATTTTTGAAAAACTTTAGTAGTTTAGAAACTAGATTTAAAGTACTACAATTCTTGTTCTTTTTGTATCTTCAAATTTTGAGTGCTTGAATCTCAAATTACTTATTCAACTTCAGGTTTAGCTGATTTCAAAAAAAAGTGGCCACTTTTGACTCCCTTTTCGTATACCATTTCCATGCACTTACCTTTTGCAACATTTTCACTTTCATGTTCAACATTTTTATTTTCAATACCATAGTCAAATTTTTAATTTTTTCAAATATTTCATTACATTCAACATTAGAACCTTCACTTTGAATCTCATTTAAGGGTAAAGAAGAACCCCCCTTCAAGAGTATCCACCATACCTTTTCTTCAAATCCTCTTTCTTGCTCTATCTTTTCTGTAATTCCTTTTATTTTCTCCACTTGAAGTTTCCTCTTCCTTTTTTCTTTTACAATGACTATTGTTGCCCATATAAAAATAAAAATAAGGCATCGTAATAGTTGATAGATACAAATTTTGTGTCAAAGAGTGTCAAAAGAATGACTTTTCTATAATGTGCATAAATCATGATCTTCTTGAGAGGAGAATTTGTGGAGGTCGTTACTAGTCGAACAAATCATTTTTAATTTTTTTTTAACATGACCAAAATGTATATCTATTTGGTTACACAAAATCGAATAAAAATACTTTTATAAAATAGATATCTATTATTTTAAAGTTGATATATGTTAATAACAATATGTATAAGTAACAAATATCCATTTTTTTACACAAACCTTTTCCTTTGGAATGCATTGGATTTAGGCTTGGGAGTATTAAGCTTAAGGGGTCAACTAGTCTAACATGCTTAGAGGTTTCATCCTCTTTTTGTGGCTTCACTCTTCATTTCGACGACCTCTTTTTATTCAAATTTTATATCCAAATTCTACAAATATATAAAATGTGTTTGATTATAAATTTAATATGTGATTGTTAATACTTTCTATATTCACTATGTTTGAAATCCTGATTGATAAACTAATTGAAAAATACCGATAACTTTCAAAACTTTTTATATTTTTTAAATAAAAAGATGTGTCACACTATGCGTCACTAGCTAAAAGGTTTTTAAAAATGAATATTATAATTTTTTTACTTAGATTGGCCAAAAAATTACTTTTGATATTTTTAAATTTTTCTACTAAAAAAATTATAACTAATAGTTTACTTAAAGATTTTTTTAAATAACACATGTCACATCTAGGTGTGTGTCTTTTAGTTCTATTTAAATATGCAAAAAATAGCTCATACGTAGGTTGGCCAAAATAACACATACTTTTTATTTTTTATTTTTAAATTTTATTGTTTCATTGGAATTTTAAATTTTTACCAAATAAATTTATTTTTTCCAAAGAAAATAGAAACCTACAAACTACATTCAATTTTCTATAAATTCAAATATATTTTAAAATTTTACTAATAGCTTATTTGAATTTATATGTGCAGTTGCTTAAGTCTATTTTAAATATTTTTTAGCATTTTCATTGTCACTTAGAGGTATTCACATATATTTTTAAAAAAATCTAATAATTTTTTTAAGGTTACCTTGGGATGAACCGATTTGAAGCATTATATGGAAGAACGTGTTGAATACCCTTGAGTTGAAATAATATAAATAATAGAGGTATAACCAATCTTAAAATTTTAAATTATATGGAAAGTTAGATAAAGACTACAAAAAAAAGGTTAAAAGAAGCATATAATAGACAAAAGATATATAGATTAAAAAAACTCATAGAAGTTTTAGACTCCACAAATTTTTTATCTCATTTGAAAAGAAGGCCAAGTTAGCACCCCATTATGTTGGACCCTTCACAATTTTAGAGATGATAAATTTAGGGGCTTATTGACTAAGTTTACCTTTAAGTCCAAGATGAATCCATAAGGTATTCCATGTGTTTCTTTTTAAAATATATGTAGGTCAAATAGCAAACATATATTCAATTAGGATACCTTATAGTTCTAAGAATTAGGAATGATAAGAATATAGTATTACAACATAATAGTAGACTATTGTAAAGTTTAGTGGGATCAATATGATAAAGAAATGCCACATGGGAAATGTACTTTAGGGGAGAGGGGCCCATAATGGAGTAGGATCCAATAGTGGGGATAGAAGTAGTCCTCACTAGGCCCCATAGTGGAGCACTTTAACATCCAATTGCAAAACACTTTTTATCCATAAAGTATGCAAAATGACAAATCATGTGATGTCACATCATCACACCAATAAAATATGACTTAATGCATCACTATCGGTCTCACTTTTTTTTGGGCCTTTTTGGATACCTCAACAAAAAGCATGCTGATGTGGCCCTAAAACGAAATATAGAAGCACACGAGTTGTCAAATAAACTGTTGTACAAAATTGGGAGTGATTTGAAATTTCCACATAGGATTTTGAGGAACGCGAAGTTAGGGTGTTCCACTATGGGCCCCTCTCCCCTAGTTAAGTTTGAAATATATCTTAAAATTGTAGACACATGCACATATGCATTCATCAACACAAAGTGAACATTACTGAAGCTTTTTTGTACACAAATTTCACACAAAGTGTAAATCAAAATTCTTTCATACACTCCACACAATATTATAGAAAAAATGAATGCCAAAATTATTTTCAATATACACACACAATGAATGCCAAAGTTAGTTCAAACAAACACCACATAATGTAAATTCCAAAAGTAACTTTCAAATGCACACACAAATAAGTAAATAAACAAGCAAAATATTAATTCCAAACACACTTCATGCAAATTACAATCACACAAAATAAATACAAAAGTTTCATGTTGCACATGGAATGAACACACACCACATGAAGTGAATATCAAAGTTAATTCAAAGAAATGTCATGTAAAGTGAAATCCAGAGTTAGTTCAAATACAACTACCACAAAAAGGGAATGAAGAAATTTACTTTCAAACACACACATAGAAACACAACACACAGAGTTTGTTCAATCATGACAAAGTTAAAACATACCCCAGACAAAGTGATAGCCAATAATAGTTCAAATACACACATAGTAAATGTCAAAATTAACTTTGAAACACATAAACAAAATTCATGTAAAATGAATTTCAAAGTTACAATACATTTGATGAAGACAAAAAACTCTCTTGAATTTCACCAAGTTTACCGAATTCCAGATTACAGAAGACACTATAAATGATTAACTCCAAATCGACAATTACATGTGTCGATTTAAAATGCTACACATTTACACAACAATATACTCAAATTCAAATTGAAAGAAAATGAAATATATTATTCAATTCAAGTTTCATAAATCATACATGGGCAAATATTTAAACAACTCCATTGTCTCTCTTTTGTCTTCTTCCTGCTACTGTTTACATATATACTGTCTAATTGCAGAAAACTTAGCTCTCAATTCCATCTAACTTCACCTTTTGCATGGTGTAGCTGGTCTTGATTTTACCCTATGCTTTATTTGGTTGAAATTCACATTTTATTATTATTGCCTACTACATTCCTTCTATATCATGCAAATACATACCTTATTGCTATGCACCCCCTTACCTTTGCTATCGAGTTGAATTTTTTTTCTCTTTTAGGTGATGCCACAAGCTCCCTTACCAATTTGCAAATGCACCACTATCTCTTTTAAATCTGAATTCATTTTCCATCATACCTTTGCTATCACTCCTTAGAAATCTGCATATTTTTTGTGTTGATCTAAAAAACTGTCTTGTAGTTCATAGAAGTGGTGTCACCATCCTCCAACATCTCAAATGTTTTCAATGCACATGCTTCTCTTCCCACACGTGGCCTGCCAAGGCTCACAACCTCTGTGCATTAATTCTTTTAATTCACCCAATCACCCACCCGCCATATTCATCTGTAAATAATTTTCATTTCTTGATTTTTGGAACTTCCTCCCACTTTGGTGTGCTTACCTTGTTGCACTCTGTTTAAATAAATTATAAATTTAGAGTTTTAATTTTTTCCTTCACACCTTGAGAATTGGCATGGGTCTCTCTTCTCACCCTGGCACACCTCATCCACTCACACATCTGCACTTTATTATTCCATTTTTCGATTGATGCCTCTGTGTATTCTTTTCATAATTCTTTCAACTTCCTTTTGTTTTCGTCCTCTACACCCGTAAACCATGGGCCTTCATAAAAATTTGAATAATAATGCATGATTTATATAAATCAAATTGTCATTTAATTACATAGAGTGTAGATATTCAAGCTTGCGAGATTGTAAACAATGAGCACTCAAATATGACGTTTTTTAAAATATTATTCAACTCATTTACAATTGACCATCGAAACCAAATTGATCTACCCATGAAAAAAAGAAAAGCAAAAGCAAAACAACAAAACCAAACCAATTTTTTGTTTATTGATGTTGATCATCTATGGACCCAAATGCTCTTGCATTAGACATGCCATGTAAGAAATTTGTGAGCATGGGATCACAAAGGTGGATTTGGGTGATAGAATCACCCTTCAAGATTGTGAACAATCTACAACATACTCCCTTGTTGATAGCCTGACCTCCTCTACCAAATAACTTCATGTTCTCTCTATGCCCTCCTCTTGGCATATCTTCACTGCAACTCAACCTTGGAAACCTCTTCACATTGCATTGATTGCAATCATACCTTGATCCTCACAAAGATCCCCCTTTGTCTATCGTAATCTACCACTTTCTCATCACTTTTCTTGCACTTTCTAACCTCAAAGGTTCAAGACTTCACACCTACAACGATAATTTTGAGCTCTTGAATCCACAAGTCCCGCCACAAGTTGCCTCATG
Organism: Sequoia sempervirens; assembly: GCA_007258455.2. Taxonomy (NCBI): domain Eukaryota; kingdom Viridiplantae; phylum Streptophyta; class Pinopsida; order Cupressales; family Cupressaceae; genus Sequoia; species Sequoia sempervirens. The sequence continues at coordinate 16,663 of VDFB02118553.1, forward strand.
GTCGATGATCTGCTTATGCACCTAAAACCTCTTCTCACTTCCCTCTCCACCCTCAAGTCTTGGTGTGAACTGCCTCACACTCGACGCTATGTCTGCACATTCAAGACCATTGACTCTGATACCATTTGATGAATACATAAAAACTCTCTTAAGTTTCAACTCCAAATTTACCAAATTCCAAATTACAAAAGATGTTATAAATGATTAACTCCAAATTGACAATTACTTGTGTTGATTTAAAATGATACGCATTTGCACAATAATATACTCAAATTGAAAGCAAATAAAATACATTATTTCGGTTGAAATTATTATTTTTAATCATCACCTACTACATTCCTTCTATATCATGCAAATACACACCTTATTTCTATGTGCCCCCTTACCATTGTTATAAAGCTATAATTTTATTCTCTTTTAGGTGATGCCACAAGCTCCTTTACCAATCTGTGCGCACCACTGTCTCTTTTAAATCTGCATTCATTTTTCCATCATACCTTCGCTATCCTCCATTTTGTTCTAATGCAATCCTCTCTTCATGATTTATTTTGAAACTTTTTACAATCTCTAAAGTCTTACGTGCCCCTTAGATTAAATCTACATATTTGTTTGTTTTGGTCTAAAAAATTGTCTTGTAATTCACTGAAGTGGCGCCACCATCCTCCAACATCTCAATTTTTTTCAATCTTCCCATACATGACCCACCAAGGCTCACAACCTCTCTATGTTGATTCTTTTAATTCACCCAATCACCCACCCGCCATATTCATTTGTAAACAATTTTCATTTCTTGATTTTCAAAACTTCCTCCCACTCTAATGTGCTTACCTTCCTACAATCAGTTTAAATAAATTATAAGTGTTAATTTCTGCCTTCATACCTTGACTAGAATTGGAGTGGGTCTCTCTTCTCACCCTAGTACACCTCATTCACTCACACATCTGTACTTTATTATTCCAGTTTCCGATTTATGCGTCTTCATATTCTTTTCATAATTGTTTTAACTTCCTTTTGTTTTCATCTTCTACGCCCGTAAACATGCCTTCATAAAAATTTGAATAATAATGCATGATTTATACAAATCAAATTGTCATTTAATTACAAAGAGTGTACATCTTCAGCTTCACAAAATTATAAACAATGAGCACTCAAAATATGATGTTTGTCAAAACGTTATTCAACTCTTTTGGAATCAACCATTGAAACCAAATTGATCTGCCCACAAAGAAAGAAAAGAAAAAGCAAAACAACAAAACCAAACTGGTTTTTTTGTTGATGCTAATTGCCTATGGACCCGAATGCTCCTACATCAACATTTCACAAAAACAAAAAAATGAACACATGCCATAGTTTAACCACACCTGAAATAACATACAAATTTATTCAAACAAATGGTATTTATTCAAACATGCCAAGTTTAAACATGTTTCACAAAGATTACTTCAAACACACACAAAGTAAACAACTAAGCTCAATAATGTCAAAATACAAACACATGAAGTGGGTTCCAAAGATCAAGCACATTTCATACTAACTTGCAAACATAAAACAAAAGTGGTTGTCATAGTTAGTGCACTCTTCATAGAATGTGAATGTGAAAATTCAAATATACACACACATCCCAAAGTAAGAATACAAAAAAATGGTTGCCAAAGTTAAAACACATTTCACATATAGTTTGTTCAAACACACACTTACACATATACAAAGTAACTGCTAAAGTTTAAATATACATAAAGTTAGTTCCAACATACCAAAGTACAAACACACAAAAGTGAGCATATGCCTAATTTCAAGAAAACAATCACAAAAGGTTACTTCAACTACACACAAAGTATACACTTAAGTTCAAACATGTCAAAATATAAACACATAAAATGTGAATGTTAAAGTTCAAACGTGCTTCACACTAAATTTCAAACATATATCATAGAGTGTCAAAGTTAGTACTCTTCATACAAACTGAAGTGAAAGTTCAAACATGCACACACATATCAAATTATGAATACAACAAAGTGGTTGTCAAAGTTAAAACATATTTCACACAAAGTTTATTCAAACACACACTTCAAACATATATTAAGCAAATGCAAAAGTTTAAACATTGACATAAGGAAATGCGAAAGAACTCAAAGATACTTTAATTAGTTCACTTCACACGTAAGTGAATGTCAAAGATAGTACATATTTTACATAAAATGAATTTGAAAGTTCAAATATAAACACATGCCACACAATTAGTTCAACCATACATGAAGCAAACATTGAAGTTCAACAAGAAAAAAGTAAATTTCGAAGTTTACATAAAATTCACACAAAATTAGTTCAACCATGCATGAAGTAAACACAAGCACACAAAATGTGCATGTGAAAAGTTGAAACACACTTCAGAAAAAGTTTGTTGAAACACATACTTCACACATATACAAAGTAAATACACCAAATTTTAATCATTGTGAATTGTGTTGAAATAAAGTGAGCCAAAGTTAGAATACTCTTGAAAGTGACAATCAAAATTCAAACACACCCACTCATCCATACAAACTAAAAAATAATAAGAGGATCAAATATAAGTGACTGGTAAAATAATTCAAGCACACTCCCTCTCTTTCTCTTTCTCTCTCACACACACATGCACACACACACACAAATAGCAAATGCTAATAAATAATATAAGGAAATGTCAAAGTTCACCAACACATTTCACACAAAGTTTTAAAATACAATAATAGGATGCCAAATTGAAACACACATTGGATGCCAAAGTTCAAAAAATAAATGCATACAAAGTAAATAGATATAGTTCAAACATGCTTCCAACAAACAACTAGTGGATGCCAAATTGAAAAACACATAAACTTGAAAATCACTTCAAATGAGGTGGTTGAGGGTTTTGATCTTTTTAGTTGGCTCCCTCTCTAGCTTCTTCTATGGTGGTGGAGCTTTCTCCTATATTTAGGTGGAGATTGGTTTGGTCGAAGGGGCTGGGTGGTGTTGCAAGGGGGTTGCTATTGCCCCATGTTTTTTTGTTTCTTCTTACTCTCCTATTGAGGTGGGCAGTTTGGTTGTGCTGAAGGTGCTCAAAGGGAGCTCGTATTTCCCTATTTCCTAGTTTTTCTCTTGTGGAGATTTAATTTGGGTGATGTGGGTGTTTTGCATCATCATGTTTGTCATTTTTCCTGGCTCAATAATTGTGTTTTTTGAGTAGTTTATTTGTTGTGGCCAGAGCTACTTCAGGCAGTTGTGAATGTAAGTTTTATCAGGTTTAAGGCCATCATTGGTGTTGGAAGTTTAAGGAGTTTTTCATTGATATGCCTATTGGAAACATGAGCATGAGCATGGGATGTATAGTTTGCTGACACAACATTGTCATTAATTTTAACATTATGGCTTGGACTGGTATGAATATTGATGTGAAGACTGATTTTTGAAGCATGAGTGTGCATAATGATGATAATCTAGTGCATAGATGTAAGAAGTTTTGATCTGGTGCAAATAGTTGAGTTGAAGAATTAGCTAAGTGTCAAAACAAAGTTTTCAGTGTACAGTGCATCCATTTTTTGGTCTACATTAAATAATTTTTCTCTGTGGTTCTAAGTCAATTTTTTTGGATGTTAGAGGAGTCCAAATCCAAAGTTTCATGTCTTTTGGCCCTATGGTGTAGAAGATATGAATGAGAGAATATTGGGTTTGCCAGTGATAGTGTTTTCTAGTTCAAAGTATGGGTTTTGGTAAGTCCACACTTAATAGCAGAAGAATATTTGGTCTTGTGGATTTGTGGAGGTGTTTACAAGAGTCAATTGCATCTAAATTCCAAGTGTTGTGAATTTTGGAGGTCTACATGTTGGTTTGAGGATGATCTATTAATGAATTTTGATGTTAAGTCACCAACGGTGCCCACCTAATATGTTTAGGGTTATACAGAGCTTAAATAAGCATTGATATGTTATGTGGGAGATATTATATGTCCACCTTGGCCTATTTGATGCATTACAAGTTTTGAAATAAGGAAAAAAGTGTGTATGTTTGAATGGAAAGCCGACAAGTTATAATATAAATTATACATCTAATTAGGTCGGCCTAATTGATGTTGTAAGGGTTTGCAGATGTAATGGGTATAAGTATAAGATCATTTCAGTGTTGTAGAGACAATATACAAGTGTTGTTAATTTGAATTGTGTGAATATGATTTGAGTGAAAAGAAGAGCAGTGTATTAGAGTAGAGTAGTATGAAGTGTGTGAAATCTATATATTGAGCTTCAATGGAACTGTATCTCCAGCATATTGTAGATGCAATTGTAGTAGTTCAAATATCAACTTTGTGCCACCCCTCTCTTCTATATTTCTTTCATTTTTTGGGTAGTGATTCCATTGGACAATGAGTCCACTTGGTAGTGAGCCCTTCTATAATATGTTGTAATTTATTATAATATATTGTGAGCTAATCCTCATTATGGTTTTTCCCTTTTTAGGTTTTCCACATAAACATTTGGTTTTCATGTGTTATGTGCTTTGATGGTTGCTTTCATGCTTTCCTTTCTTACTACAAAATGAATATGCTATATGGAATGAATGTTTAAATGCTTAAGTGGTTTCAAAGAAAATTGATTCACCCCCCTCTTAATATTCCAGGTGTTCAACAATTGGTTCTTTGTCTAGAGCTCATTCCTACTATTTTTCTTGAGTCGGTCTGCTTTGTGGTTGTGTCCTTGTTTAGTTGTAGATAGTTTTTCAAGATCATATTCTTTGTGACTGTTGTGGTTTGGCTATTGTTTGTCTATGGTTTATTGCTTGACAATGTTCATTATTATGATATGGTTTTGGGTCCTTATAAAACCTATTTGTAAATGGTTTTGGGTCCATTAAAAACCTATTTTTCTAACTAATAATTTTTTTTTGGTTAACCTCTAAATCTTAATTTTATGTTAGATGTGTAGCTAAGTTCATTAAAAAAGTATAAATTGTCTGAGTTCACTAATATATCTCAAGATTAAATGTAAGGCTTAGGGTTTAGGGTTTAGTGTTGACTTAGTGGACCCTATTTGTTTTTAATATCTAATTACATACACACTTGAACTTACCTTGTTAGTTCCACATATTAGGTCAAAGAACCTAGATCATACCTTCACAATATTATTGAGACATATTGTTGGTATTTTTCAATTCCCAACTAGATCTCACAAGTAACCTATGATTTTTCCATTTTCAATGGTTAGTTACTTGGAGGGATTGGCCAATGAATAGGTAAAAGTTAAAATAACTTTCCCTCTGCACTTTCGACTTTGCATAACCTGAGAGGGCGATCCCTAATAGCATTTCTTAATATCTTATGCCAATAATCACAAATATTGTAAATAGAAGATATGTTCTATGGATATTTTCTTGATGATTATGAAAATAAGAAGATCTAGCATTATCTTTCAAGCATTCAACATTTTCAAAATAGAACATGATAAGACTTCAATTCAACAAATAAACTCAATTAAAAGTAAAGATTGAAGGTATTTTTATATGAATGACCTTGGAGATGCATCTTAGACACAAATTCAAGGGATCAGTGCCTTAACCTAGGGTTGAGAGTCAAAACCAATGTAATTAAAAATTGTAACACAACATTTTCACCCAAACATTAAAGAGCTTCATGACAATGCATTATATAATCATGCTCAAAACTCTTAACCAATAATACCTATCAAATCCCTGCAAAAACTTACGTAAACCTTTACTTCCATTAAAGTATTTAACATATTCTTTGAATAAGAGAATTAAAAGAAACATACATCCATAAGAAAGATAAATGGAGGCAAATTGAATGATCTTTGATCGATTTCATTCACAATTTGTGTAAAGTATACAATAAGAGAAAGTTGGATTCAAAATTATGCCATTGTATTTGTCAAATGCTAGTACTATTATATAACATATACAATTATAGAAAATTAAGACTCAAAAACCTGAAACCAAACTCAAATTATATTCTTTTGTGTTCTCAAAATTACAAAACTCTCCAAAAGATGCATGCAAATGGCCCTAAATTCCCATTTATAAGACATGGGAGAAACAAGCTTCAAGCCATTTCCACATATCACACATACAATACATTTCAAAATATGAGTACATTTACTTGCTCATGGAAATAATATTCCTAGGAAAAATGCAGTTATATTTGCTTGTAACAATCTTTGTCCTTTCCCAAAATATATGATGTTGATGGCTATCACTTTGCAACTCTTTTCTTTACTCTTGTTAATGCAGACTCGAGAATGGTGATCTGGCAAGTGAAGACAAAAATTCAGTGTACAAAAGACAAAAAATACTTTTGTTGATGTTGTTGAAATTGTTAGAGAGTGTTGAATATGCATAAAAGATAAAATTAATATCCATATCACCAGGAGGGACTCTACAAATCAGGTAGCTCATTATACTTCTTGTCCTAGGTGTCATAATCTTCCTTTGATGGCCAATTGAAAGCCACAAATTCATCTAATTTATTTCTATATGAGCCATACCTTTTTACCAATCAAAATGCTTCTCGATCAAAATCTTCCAAAAATCTACTAGTGAATGACTATTTATCCATGTCATTCTTCAATAAATCAATGTTAACATCACCACCCTCACATACCAAAAGTTCATGTGTAACAATAACATTGTCCATTTGTGACCTCCATTGTTCATATGTCTTCGCAACTCCATTATTTTCTAGAATGTCTTCCAAAAGGACAAGCTCACTCTCATCAAATTCTTGGAGCAACTCTCTAATAGTTTTCTCCATGGGATCTTCCATCCCACTATAATCAAGAATTCCTTTTACCATTTTGTATGTGGGAGATATCTATGTTGGATTATTTAATACATGAGTTGACCCCTTAATCATGCTAGCTAATTCACTAAGTCTAGGCACCCACAACTGCGTTAATGCGATTGCCTCTAATATGTCCCTCTCAAACATTCCAATTGCATTGAACATCAAAGAATAATTTGAATGAAAATTGTTCACCCAATTTATTTCCTTCCCCATACAATGTTCAAGCACATTAGAAATAATAAGAACATTATTTTCCTCATAAAAGTCCAGTGTTTCCCCTTATGCATTCAACTACTTGATTAAATCATTTCTGCTGACTCTTACTTTGGATGGTGGGGAAACATGAATGAGTTGTGCTAGTGGTCTATCCTCATAAACAACTATCTCAGTAGACTGAATTGGAGGAGGTGGTGGAGAAGGAGATGGAACAATGGGTTGCACTGGTTGCACTTTTGGCTGCTCATTTTGCAACATTTCAACCATTAACTCGAGTTCTACAAGCCTTTACTTATCTTTATTATATTCAATTAACAAATCACTGTATTTCTTGGTCTTTGCATCATATTTTTCCTGTAATTGTTCAACAGTTGCTTTTGTAAACTTTACAACATTGATAGCCAATGTGGTTGCTTCCACTGCTGATGTATCAAAGACCCTTTTTATTATAAGACATCCCCTTAGGTCGCCTGCAGGTTTTTCCACTATTGGATTATTGGTATTAGGGGCCAAAGCCCAAATAGCAAGAGTGTCCCACTTGGGACTGAAAGCGGATCCTGATAGAGCACACAATGCTTCTTCATCTATAGAAAAAACTTGTGAATCATGTTTTCTCACAGTGTCAAATGCAATGGCAAAAGCCACTAGTAAAATTTGGAAAATAACTAGGTGACTAAAACTTTTAGTCACAACAACTAAAAATGAATAAATTCTACTAATTTTTTGCAACTCAGCTATATATGAGTAAATAAATGACTAATTTGGTTGTGGACTAAAAAAATATTTAGTCATAAAAATAAAAATGGCTAAATAGTTAGTTACACAAATACAAATACGACAAAATTTTTTAAAAAATATTTCAAGAAACATAGGGCAGGAGTGTATTGTGTGTGCACGATTCATTATTTGTTTAGTTTGGTACTTAACAACTACACCGAGGCAATTAATTCATCTAATTTAGAGATAAAGATTGTTTAGAGATAAAGATTGTTTGGCTTGATTCATTATTTGTTTAGCCTGACACTTGACAACTACACTAGCCTGGGTATTGCATGGGTGATAAAGACTGTTTGGAGAGGACCTAAAGACTTCTAAAAAGGTGAGAAAGGGAAAGGAATTCGTAGTTTGCTACAACGAATTTGAATTCAGTGAGGCCCTCTACAACAAAGTAAAATTTGGGGACGCCCTCTGTAGTGAATTCAGAGGCAATTTGAAACCCTCATTACATTAAACACAAAATCTATAACTTTCTGATTGGAAACTTACAATAGTTATAATCTACTACTATTAATAATTTTCTTTTACAATCTTGCCACTATTCTACTTCATAATGTGTTTGAGCTAAATATAATAAAATTTGGGTGTTAGTGCCAAAATATAATTTCCTCAAACAATTTTGATACATTTTCACTACAAGCACAAACTGTCCTTGTGCAAACTAAACATGTGCTAGATTTACCCACACATCAGGCATCTCAAAAAATATGTTTCTTTCCACAAATTCTTGTACCTATGTAAAAATTTCCTTTGCAATATCAAATTGACCCCTTTTAGCTAGTACAATGGCTGCCCCATTTGCAGAATAAACATTTCCTGGTCTTTGTGCCAACACTTTACAATACAATTCTCTAGCCTTCTCAAGATGTTGTGCCTCCACATTTGGATCCCTCCTCTCATTGTGAAAAGCTACAAAATAATTCCTATTTCCAAGTGAAACATCAACATAAGAATTCTTTGCATCTGATTCACTTTGTGTAGCTTTAATTGCTTCTTTTGCTTTAAGCCAGTCATCTATTTTTAGTTCCATTTTTCCAAGCATAGATAAAGCATTTGATGATTTTTTATCCACCTTAAGTGCATCCCCAATCAATTCTAGGCTTAGTTGGATCTCATTCTGAGCTTGAGCCATGGCTGCAAGACATAAATGTGCATCCACATAATCAAGAAACTTGAACAATATTAGCCTGTATAAAAGATTTGTTTTTTCAGTATCATGTTGTTCAAACAACCTAACAATATTAAGTTGTTTTGTGACTTTATCCCATGGTAACTCAAGTGAAACACCACCTTCTTCTAGTCAATGGAATAATTCCATATCCTTAAAGAGCACAGGAAAACTATAGAATTGGCACTGGGGCTTTTATTTATGAATTCAACCCAAATGCTGTTTCCTAATGCCTCCATAAAAGTTTGTTGAGACAACTCTAGTTCATCACACTCAAAATAAAGAACCCCCAATGTTCTTTAACAATTGAATGGGTACTTCTCTACTCTTCTTCAGAAGAGACTTTGTTGTCTTAAGAGAATCTAAGGCTGCAATGGGGTCTGATGATATTAATAACTCACCCATCTTGATAAATGCATGGGCATCATGTGGATATATGAGAGTTTCCTTTCTTAAAATTTCCAAAGCCTTCTCTACCTACCCTTGTTGAGCATATATATGGCCTACAACTTTTAAGCTCTCACAGTTCTAGGGTGGACCTCCAAAACCTTTTCAAAATTTGAGAGAGAACTCTTAAGATCTCCCAAATTCAATTGAACATCCAAAAATCATATGGCCTCTGGCTTTCCTTGACTATGCCATGTAGTAGTGGTGTCATAATCACCTTTACTATGATAATATTGTGCAAGATTATAATATGAATGATATTTCATGAGACGATGGTTGAAACAAGAGCTATCTCAGTCAACTCCATAAGAAAATTCTTCCTTGTGAAGAAAAAATGGTTTGCTAAATGATTCAATGCCATTGCTACAGGTATAATTCAAAGGCTCTACACATCTTTTCCATTCCTTCATGAACACTACCTTTTTCACTAATAGTGAGAATCCTACAATTAAAAAATGCACAAAACTGACCACAAAGATTTTTCCCCATTTCAAATAGCAAAATTGCCAAAAAAAATGTGTTTAAAACCTATAAATAAAATCATGCTAATTTTTGCACCAAAAAAAAACCATGAGACCATAGCTTGTTTCTTACTATTATGCTTTGATAGATTGTTTCCAAGCATCCATAGATTTTTGAAAGTACTTGTGTAATGCCTTGCGAACCCCAAAGGACAATTACACAATAATTACAGCACAATTTTTTTTTTAAAGTTAACAATAACATATATGTAATACACATTAAGCCATGACATAAATTTCATTTAAGTAGATTCACTGACACATACATCCCTTGGGGTACACAACGAGTCATTATGAGTCTAAGATCCACACAACGACAATAAGGAATAAAATCCAAAGATATAAAGTAAACATTAACAATTATAACACATACATGAAAAATTCATTGATAAGAAACAATATGTATACGCAAATACAACATATGCATGATTACCTTAACACATTGAACAACAACTGTCATAGCCAATATCCACACCAAGATTAACATTTCATTACAGTACAATGTTTAAGAAGTACAATGATACAAAAGTGTTTCCAACAAGAATCCTGATACAAATGAATACAATATCATAACTGGCTCCAAGACAAATACAACTCTGGAGTCGCTGCAATAGCACCAATCCGCACCTCTCGATCCTCGACTGGGGACCCAATGGGGTGCTTAGCACGTTCCTCCCGACCACGTGAGTCCGAAGACCCACCCCCCGTGCTAGGAGCGAACAAGAAAGAGACCTCAACCAAGAACATCCAAACATGGAACCACAAGACTCAACAACATACGAAGGTATTGCAAAACTCAAGGATTACAATGACATAATCAACCACATCCAAGAGTCAACATAATAACTTAAAGTCATGAATTTCATCACATAGCTCAAAGCAATGACCAGTAAGCAAGTAACCAAAGGATAATCATGAAACACTTCCAATTCAAACTGAATTAATAAATATAATACAATTCCAAATTGCAATAAACAATACAATAACATCATATCACAGAACCATAAGAGTACAAGGTCCAAAACCCAAACATCAACAAGATTTATAAAAAATCATAGAATACACCATAGATAAAATAAGATAAAACCATAAATCAATTCAAACAACTATGTTTCATCAATTCAAGACAAAGATCCACTTCTAGAGGATTTCCAAGAAGCAACATAAGCAGGAGTGTTAGAGGAGAGTGTCATCGCATGGCTTAACATGGATTCTCCAGACTACCTATTGCAAGGTGCGCCTCCATCTACTGACGGATTATCCAAACAACCAAGCGCTAGGAGCCGCCTCCATCTATGGTTATCCAGGCTACCTATCTCAAGGAACTGCTCCATAGGGTTGCTCATGCGGAACCGTTACCTTTCGCGAAGACAAGGCAACGATCATGCCAACCACGGCCTTCTCAATCCCCTTTAGTCTGTGGTAGCACTAAAAGGCGGATGAGGCATCAATTATCTTTTTAATGTGATTCTACCCATCCCCTAGTTAATTATTTAAATTATCACTTATTAAATTCACTCTAACGAGGGCTATCCTAGCGCCCCTTTATGCGCCGACCACCCACTTAGAGCCACTCTCTCTAGACACTCAAAGCATAAAAACCAAAATCCAAGGGTTGTACAACATAACAACAACATTAGATCACAACAGAGAAACATGCGAGGCATTACCCATCTCGCTATAAACACATAATCAAAATCTTACAATCCTCGTACAACCCTTTCAAAATCCAAATACCAAAGCACTTGCCACATCAAAGGAACATAGAGAGAAAACATGGACCAACCATAAAAACAAGCCTCTGGAAGACTCTCAAAAAGTTTACACCAGGGTTTCCCCATGAAAATCAGACAACAATAAATGCAAGACCTTGAAGAACTAAATGTGATTCAAATATAATGAGAGAATACATCAAAATAAGATCAACAACTCCGTTAAACAACATCAACAACTTCGATACGAACTAAATCGGAAATCCAAGGGAAACCTCTATTTTCTCCTCTCGGAAAACCCATAACTCAAAGAACTTTTCAATTTGACTCATTAATAACTCAAGCAGAATCATCAATCATGACAATGAAAACATTAACTGATTTACTACTTAGGGTAAAGAACAACATAAAACATATGGGTTCCCAACGAATAGCATCATAAATTAAATGAGAGAAAATCCCCCACTCAAAATCAACTCACGAAAAGTCACATCGAAAAGATCTATCAAAACAATCCATAAAACCACACATTCGAATACAATAAATCCATTCATTCAATACGAAGTAACTTGAAACAATCTAAAAAGAACATTATTTTAAAGATCAATCATTTCCAACATTTAAGGATAGCACAATATTGCGAAGTGAAGATAAAATCTAATGTTTTAAGCCATAAGACACTAATCACAAGTATGCTCTTTCAAACACAAATTAAAACAAATATATTCCAATTTATTACATTCACAACTTATCTTATTCTTGCTTGAAAAGACATATCGTTATTCTACTTGAAATAACATTGCCTATCATTTTAGTAATTTTTTATGTCTTGAAACAATAGTAAGAATACAATAATTAACTATATAAATTGAATTAATTACTCTAATTGACCAATGAAATATACATTAAGTTTTCTCAAGCAAAACCCACTTAATGTCATAGATCTCTAATTACAACTATTGAAAGTAAACAACTTTTTTATTTATTTATTTTAGTTTCTTAACTCAACATTTATTAATTACAACTTTTACAAGAAATAATTTCCATAAATCAAGTTTTAAAGCACTAGACCCTTCTATATTAGATTGGAGCATTTTCCAACATCTACTCATGCATTTATTTGGGAACAATCAACAAAGTATTATAAAAATTACATTTAACTAATCATAACCACATATTTAATTACCTTGAAAAGAGGACATATAACTGACCGTGCCTTATGGATCAAAGTATGATGAATATGAGTATAAGTTGATTCTTTCATCTCGCCAACTTTATCTTATACACATTGATTATAAACTACTCCCATTACCTAACGAAATATCCGTATCTAATAAATTCATGAGGCACCACTTTGATACACTACTTTTGAGATAGTTTAAAGATCAAACAAGCACAACGCCACATACTGCTACTCAGGAAACTAACAGAGTACATACTCGTCGATGAAGAAGAAATCACTAAATCGAATTCCATAAGCATCTTATTTCTATCAATAGGGACTCGACCATAGATTTTGACCCATAATGCGCAGTGCATATCACCGCAACCATCAGGGGATGCATGATTTAAAAACAACATCTATGTTCAGGAGATTAATGATATTACTAAGAGGAACAAACTGAAGTAAGACTTGCACGCCAATGACTTGACGCACTAACAATTGAAAGACAACAATACATGAACATGATGAAACCCAGCACAAATATAAACATTGAGATGACCTTGAAATATTCAACACCGAATGTAAATGTAGGAATTAAGATTGCACTGAAGCACACAAATACTGAACTCCAATAAATACTATATGAGATACAATATCTCGCAATGTATATTGATTGAATAAAAGACACAGATCATATCCATCGAATATCCCCTATAAGGTATATGAAGACTAAAATGTAAAAGACAATTTTTAGTATAAAAGTGAAGCAGAGGGAAAGAATCACAACATGCAGCGAGGCAGGAGGAAACGAAACTTTTTCATGCTTAAAGCAAGGCAGTGAACTGATATAGCCCCTAATTCATTTGACCACCTCTCATGAAATCTCATCCATAATATATTCTTGCTCGATCTTGTCATAGCAAAGGTGATAAAGGAGACATTGGCCACTTATTTCAAGACAGCAGAATCAAGCAGGTTAATTAACTCTATAAACTTCCTATTAAGTTCGTGTGTTGCGGCTAAGATTGGTTGACAGAGACAACAGAGAGAGATTATTTAAATCTACACACTCTACCATGATCAGGTGTGCTACGCAGCTACAGTGACAAGCTAACAAAGAAACCAGAGAGACTATTTTATTTACTACACCATTGCAAGTCTAAACGTTGCAACTGTGAAGGTTTTGCCAATGGTTTCAGGGAGACTATTTAATTTTGTACAATATCTCAACTCTAAAAGGGCGTAACAGTGACAGGTTGCCAAGTATATTAGAAAGTGAATATTGGAATTTAGAAATATCGCCATCTACTTGCATTATTATCAAGTCTTCACGTGTTATTCACATGACAGAAGGTAAAGAGACAGGCGAGGTGCAAATACAAAACTTAAGAGGCAAGGAATTAATGTACAACATTTATGTTTTGAACCAGATGCATTTCTGTTGGCAGCGAGTTTCCAGAGACGTGTTCAGAGTTCAGTTGGAAATTAATCTTTACCACAATCAAAGATAAGCTCTCGAATAATGACAAAATTCATGTTCAAGTGCAACAACTGCGATAGATTGCCGGCGGAATCAGGCAGGTTATTTAATCCTTTAACTCCTTATTAAGTTTAGGTGCCGCGGCTAAGATGGATTGACAATGAACTCAGAGGGATTGATTTTCTTCTGTCAGGCTAAGATAATTTACTTTTTAGAATGCTCCTATCCCTGTTTCTTTCAGATATCTCTTTAATGACAAGAGGAGGTTACACTTCGATTCATCACAACTAAGATCCCCTTACAAGCAAATTTTCCAGACAAAAAGGTATTTTACTACAGTCCCCTGTATTGTCTAGCAAAGAGCGTAATCGAAGAACATGATTCGGGGATTCAACATATAATGAAAATTGCTTGGATTTGCTTAACCCGTGGGTATAGTAATTATGCCCAGATTGTGGATTATACCAACCCAACTTCATCGCCCCTTACTATTTCAAAATGAAGATTGAATATGGAGACTTCGAAGCAGCAAAAGGATTTCCATTGAAGCGCAAAGGATAAGGAAATTATGTTAGATATTGTAATTGCAAATGCCCTGGTAATATCACATATGAAAGGTGGAAACGTGGATAAGGCACAATTGTTGACAAAATGTCTCGAATGGATGCGCTCTTATTGCGTGAAAAATGCACAGGTGGCAGCGGAAACAAGGTGCGTACTATTTAATAGAATGCGATAGGGAGGTCTCCAATATAATTTATTGTACTTGATTCAGCCAAACAAGAAAGAAATGAAGGCGGTGGTGCAGAGGAAGTAGCGGTTGCTTACAGTATCAACAGACATCTATACTATATCATGTGATTAAAAGTACCATGGTAGAATTTAACAGTAGTGAAATAACATCTCATGAACCATTCCTATGCCATTTTAAGAATACATTTCCGTGTTAGATTTGATGAAGCTCTTTAACTCAGTGAACAAGGAGGAGGATAACGTTTTAATAAGAATCTACCCAGAAAATCGTTAGTAAGAAGGCGTACCTATGATAAAAGCTCAATATCACTCTCTGAAGCATGAGACACCAGGGATTGTAAGCCATAAAAGAAACCTTGCGGTGCCGGAAGAGGGAGTGACTCCACGACTTTGACTGCAACAAGCAAGCTAGGGTCATCGGGCCTGCAAATGGGCATTGGTGGGATGCGAATCGTCCCCCCCCCTTCCGGATGCATCGCTTTCCCCCTTAATTTCTTTCTTGGTCAGTTACCAATCCCGAACGAATTCCCAACCGAATGTCTTTTCACCTTCCCATAACTAAATCTTCAAATTGAAATAATATTTCTTTGCGTGTTTATTATTTATTTCACACAGAAGTAATAATAAAATCTTATTTTATCACATTGTTTAATTACTCATACTTCTTTTAGTTATTATTTTAAATTTAATAATTAACCACCCAAAATAATTATCGTATCATTTAGTAATGTAGTTCATTCAGTTATAATTTCAATTCCCAATTAAATTAAGTGCCCTTTTTAATCCTTTTTAATTTAATTAATTAAAATAATCAAAACTATACAATATTACAAAATCACAAAATCAAGACATCTAAAAAAATCAACTTATCACACTACTCGAACACGCAAAAATGACATAACCACCCAACAATCAACTTACTTGAATGACAAAAATAACTGAAATGGAGGGATACTACAACTTGTTTTAGGATTTTATCCATAACAACAAGGCAGTGAATTGTTTGATAAAATGCTTTGGTAGACATGTATGGAAAATGTGGTAGCATAGACAAGGCAATGAACTTTGGAAAAACTGCCTCAAATAAATGTGGTCTCATGGTGATGGAATGTCATGGAAAATGCCAATTAGTAATGTTATCCTTGACTAGAGGCTAAAGGTATCTTATGAAAACCTTTTGCAAATATAAACTAGGGAGTGCATGTATGGAATGTGAGAGAACAAAGATTGGTATCTACATATAGAATCAATTATTTTTTCATAAAAACTTTGCTTGCAACATACCAAGTCAGTAAAGGTGATTTGGGGGCCAATATTAGTTTGAAAGTGTTTTAAGAACTAATTTAGTAATTGATCTAAAGCATTTATTGAATGATCAAAAAGTGAGAATCTAGTGTGATGGATTTCAACAATTATGAGAAGATTTTTGCTAGCAACTAGTCTAGAAAATAGTACTATGTCACATGGTTGTAAAGATGAACACGTGTTTGCAGATCATCATTGTCATTGTACTTTTCATAGTGAGGCGTCTCGAAGCTAGTAGGAATTAGGATAGAAAGGATGTATAAGGATAGAGGGATACAGTGATAGTATGGTGGGATGAGAGGTTAAGTAGAAGAGGTGGATAACAAGGCGAGATACTACTGAAAGTGTCCCATATTAAATTGCATAAGTTGATTGATTATAGGCTTTGTTTTATGCAAAGGGGGTGGGATACTAGCAGATATACCTACATTAGAATAACCTTAAGCTTGCAGGGGAATATATGTGAACCAAAGGGGGTAGAGGTTCCAAGGTGCCTACCAAGAAATCCATATTGCATGGCATGTGGAGGTGAGGAAAATCTAAAAGATGAAGCATGCATCAGTCTAGATTTTGTAGAGTAGTGACTATATATGTATTGAACATATAGAGAGTATAAATGAAATGGACATAGAGATTTGTTTATTAGTCACATTAAACTAGGAGTCATTATTTCTTTTGAAGCAATAAATTAAAGCTAGGATATCGTTGTGAATGATATGCAAAATCCCTTAAATATTCTAAAGACCTTTCAAATGATTATTAAGAGTTTGGTGGCACAATTATGACAATAAATATGTTCTCACCTTGTCAAAGTTTCTAATAATTACCGAGACCTACTAATCAAGATCACATATTTGGGAGTGAGAGACATGTAGTGTAATCTCATGGTCAAAGCTAGAGTTTGTATTTTCATTTTAATCAAAATGAAATCTAAGAAAATTAGGAGAAAACCTATTTGGGGTTGTTGTGGCATGAGAATAAGACATATTTATATTTTGAAATCTTATGCAAATAATGATGTTAGAATGTGAAGATTGGGTCACGAAGCTCATAATAAGGTTTCAAGAACCGTGGATAACTTTAAGAAAGCCCCCCGCCCAAGGTGTAAAATCCTGCAAATCTTTCCTTTTATTTGAGAAAAATTATTAATTTTCTTGGCAATCTATTCACATTATTAAAAAATTGTAAAATCTTGGCGAATCTCTCCTTTAAAATTTGCATAGTTGGTCACGCAGCCTCCATATTTTTTTTGTTTTTGTAATATTGAAGTAGGGGTTGGGGTGGCAACCATGGGGTCAAGGGGCAGCTCCCCTTGTGGGGGGGTCGAGGGCAACACTCGGGGTCCGGGACACGACCCGACGCTCCAATTGTAATACGGGGTCGAGGTAGCCCCCGCCACCAAGCAAATTCACTATCGAAAATGCATTGGAGCACACACGGATTAATTATTTTTCAAAAATATCACTTTAAAAGTAAGACTAAATGAAAAGTTAAATTTTTACCATTGATTAGCTTTTTAATCGATGGTTGCAGGTTGATTCCAACCTAATATGCACGTGCCTTTTAAAAGGCTTGTTGAGGCCCAAATTTGTTTTGGTCCACACGATTAGATTTAATTGTGTGGCCCAAAACAAATTCGGGCCTCAACAAGCCTTTTAAAAGGCATGTGTATTAGGTCGTGAATCAACCTGCAACCATCTGATTAAAATGATAATCGATGATTTGATGACAATAAATAAAAGCCCTATTCAAGGCTAAAATATCCCTAAAATTAAATGGTAATTTATTATTGTGGCGATATTGCCCCAAAATTAATGGTAGTAATATAATATTACTGGCGAATATAATTAATATTTGTAATTATAGTATAAACTACTGGCGAATCGGTTCCAATGACGCATCATTTAAAAAATAATGCATAGGCGAATTAATCGAGACAAAATTAATTTTTTGTAAAAACCTATGATTCAACATCCTTTTTAGCTTGTACTATTTGCCATTTCTGGAGGTCTCGATTTCAATTATTCCAATTGGCAAAGATTCCCGCTAAAGTTTTCCTTGCTCACAACACAATCTAAAGAGAGATGGGGAGAATTCAATATAGATAGGGAGAGGGAGAGATAAATTTTGGTGAGAGATAAAAAAGAGAGGGAGAGGGAGAAAAAGATAAAGACAAGGAGAGATAAAGAGATAGAGAGGGAGAGGAGATATAGATAGGGAGAGGGATAGAGATAAAGAGGAGAGGGAGAGAGTAGACAAATAACATATTTCATGTTCCATAGAACTTGCTCACATTTTGTGGAAGATCGCATGACCTCCCCTAATTGACTTGAGACAACCACAACATAACATCACATAAAAACAACACAACACAACATCACATAAAACATAACAACACAACACATACATTTTATTTTATTCATTAAAAAGTTATTTACATATTATTAAATGTACAACTTAAATATTGATGGTTTTAATTTGTCATATTTTTATAAAATGATGCATTGATAAAATCTAAAAATTAATTTGAAGTTTTAAAGGCTATTTGCCATAATTTTTATGTCATGGTCAAATAAGGCAATGTCTCTAGTGATTTGCAAGAGATTTTATGATGTGCAAGATGTTTGTCATTTGCAATAATGTAATATGTGGTGGGTCAAAATCACATTTTATAATTATGTAGAAGCTATTATGTCACATGGTTTGAATTCATAAAGTAAGTTTGTTACTATATTTTAAATGTATTAATATGTGACAAGTCAAAATGTATAAAATTTCAGTTCTAAAAAAAATCAACTCTTTGATAATTGTGTTAGTATACTAAAGATTTATTTGATTATTCTAAAATCAAATAACCAACAATACATAGTTTTTAAAATATTTTTCTATGTTTAAGCTTTAAAATAAAGTTTCAAATCATAATGATTTTTTTTAGAATTAAAACTATTATGCAAAAGTTATCTTGTAAGGATCATTCTTAATAATTATTTTCATTGGAAGAAATCTCAAATTGTGGACATTTGTAAAAATATTAAGTTTTTTTATTTTTTGAAATTTCACCTTTGCAACAACATTTTTCTTTATTTTTAGAATCTCACCATGTATACATAATATGAACTAGTTTAAATTTATAAAACATTGTTTGTAATTAAATGACATAAATATTTACAAACAAGCTTCTCTTAGCTTCAAGAATATTTATTTGAATATTCTCTACTAACAAGGCCAACCACGTGAAGGTGGAAGCTTACTTGGCCTCCCCTAATTGACCTAAGACTACACATAACAACACATCACAACACTGCACAAAACACAAAACAACACAACACAACATCACACATAACAACACATCAAAACATTACACAAAACAACACAACACAACATCATGCAATACACAACACATATTTTGTTTTATTAATTAAAAAATTATTTACATACTTTGAAATATTCAACTTAAATATTGATGGTTATAGAAACTATATTACATGTAGTCATATTTTATAATTTATTGTGATGCATTGATAAAAATTAAAAAATATTTGGAAGTTCTAAAAAGCTATTAGTTGTCTTTTACAATAATCTTTATATGTGATGGTTAAATAACATGTCGTCATTATTGATGTGTTTTATTATGTGCAAGAATTTTTAGTCATTTGGAATAATGTTAATGTGGTGGGTCAAAACGTACATTTTATAATTATCAAGACAATTATGTCATGTGAATGGCATTCATAAAGTGAGTAAACGAATATCGTTTAAATGTTGTTTTCATAAGGGTAATTTATGATTGTCTATTGTGGATAATGTTAATATGTGGCGAGTCAAAACATTTAGCTTTTCATTATGGTGGTATTGTTAAATGTCTTGTGAATTATGTTCATTTTGAATGTTATTTTCATGAGGGCGATTTATGATTGTCCATTATGTTATTTGAATGTTATTTCCATTGTGATTCATAAATGATAAATTTATTAATAAAATTTTAATTTGTAACTTTAATGTTAACATCAAAATAAATAAAAATTAAACATTAACTAAAAAACAAAAAAATGCAAGGGACACAAGAGACATACCTTAAAGAATGGCCTTGGCCTATTGACCATTCTTTAAGCTGTCAAAAAAATACCCGACCTTATGGAATGGCCATGGCCAATGACCATTCCCTTCGGTCTTTGAAAGGGGTTTTTAACCCCTTCCAATAGCTTTTTTGTATTAAACATTGTATTTTTACATGTTACAAAGTTATTATGCCAATGTAATTGACAAATATATTACTAAAGAAATGGCAAATGACCAACCCCATCATTTGTTGCTCTAAATCTACTCCTACGCTTGATCCCACCATAATGGTGAAGAAAACTAACTCAAAAACCTGGTTAGCTCTGTTTGGGATCCTCGTAGGCAAATTTCTTGACAACCCACCTATTCCAAGAGCAACATGCAAGAAACACATAAAACAAAGGCAGGTAGTCAAAGAAAATGGTCATCAAAACATCTAAAACACAAAGCACATGTACATACCAGGTCTCTTTTTTTATATTCTTTCCAACCTTACTAAGCACATCAAGTTCAATGATTCCATCTTCTCTGCATAAACCCACCAACAATCATAATAGCTACAAATTCTCTTAATTGACAATCACAACATTTCACAACTTGATTAAAAGTATTTAAGAAAAATAATACATTAAAACATAATGATCTGAACATGTTTGTGATTTGAAACAATGGTACTCACTTAATAAATTTCAAAACTTAAGAAATAGAGAAAGTTAAAGGAAAGAAAACCACAAGCCTAAATTTACCTTCCAGCATTTTCCTTAGAATCTTGTCTGCAAGAACATAAAAATAAATATGAGTCAATCTAAATCTATTAGAAATAAAAACAGATCAAAACATTTGTTGCTAAGAAAAGTAAAATTAAGATTAAAAAATGGACTCTAAAAGAGAATGGATCAATGAATATAAAGATAAAGACTGCCAGGAGTTGGAAACAAACTAACTGCCAAAAGAAACTAGAGGTTGGGTGATCATATTTGTTGTGGAGATCTGATCACATTGAATGTGTATTAATCTTATGAGTGTCAGTCAGTTAAGCCTGCCTGTACACATAATTTACTTGCGTAATACCCATATCTTTGTTTCTCTTCGTAGACTGTGAGAAAAATATAGTCAGTCAGGGCCTTTTCTTTTCTTCCCCCGATGCTTGCTGGCATCTGTAGTTTTTATATTCTGAAGTTCAGAACTCTTCCTCAGCTACTCCACTCAGAAAACGTTTGTATATCACTTTTTACATATTGTTCAGACATTTCTTTTTAATTGAACAAAGGCTTTAATAATAAAAGAAAGAATAACAAACAATATAAAACAGAGCATAAACTCTACAGTTGGAAATCATAAACTAAAGAACAGTAAAGTAGCCTGCAAAATTGTTGGGACAGACAAATTTGGGGTCCTCTTCAATGTTGTGTTATCTTCTTCCAAAAAGAAATGGGAATTCATGGCCCATGTAAAAATGAATCTTAAAAGACAAGGGAAATAAGATCTCAAGTGTTGTATCAATTTCACCTTTTTATTCTAGGGTTGGAGTGTTTTAGACTGCATTATGTAATAATTGAGTTACGTTTTCATTCAAGGTCTAGGCTCTAGATTAACTGCAAATATCTGATCCATAGCAAGTCAACACCAAGAAATTAGGTGGTTCTCTTTAGAGAGGTCCTTTAAGGGATCTGTCGGTTGCCTGGGTTTATTCACATTCATAGTGCCACAATAAGAAGGAAGGGCAGCCTAATAAGTGGCTTTTAAGTGCTTTGTCATAAAGCATATGAGTCTTGATCAAGCATAGGAGTCTGACAGGCTGGCAGAAGTACAATTTAAATAAGACAACAAAAACATTGTAAAGGTATTACTATTCATGGTATTGAGGGCAGACTATTGTTTAAAATCATACCTCGGTATTGGGTATGTGCTACTCACAGACCTAAATTCAAGCTATTAGAGCAACCATGGTCTCCTACAGGACAACAAAGGACAACAAGTACAAATGGCAGAACCACCACTACAAATAGAAGGAAAAGAGAGTAAGGAACATGTTATAGCACAACCATCATTAAGGAAGACACAAATAACAACAGAAGATTGAATTTAAACATGGCGGTGATAAATACACTTCAGTAAATGCTCATAAATAAATTTGATATTGGGTTCAAGAGCAAAAAGGATCAAGGAAAGTATAATAGATTTATGGTATGCTATTTTATTAGAATACACAGGAGGAGGTGTCTCCAATAACTTCAAATAAAGTATACAAATTAGAAAATTAGTAAAATTAAGAAAACAATTGATGGATATAAGCTGAAAAATTATTAATTAAAGTGAAGCATTAAAGTATCTTCCAAATCAAATTGGAAATAGTCCAATATTATTCATTGAATTTGGGATACAGTAGCAATTGCATAATATTTAAGACTTGTTTTTTCATGCAGATGGTCTATCATTGCAGTCCAATTATGGGGAAGAATTGATAATGATATAAAGAACTATTGAAACACAAAACTGAAAAAGAAGAATAATATAACTAAAGCTAAATAAATCAAGATTTACAGTTTCAAGGATAGAGGATCTGTTTAATTTTTAACTTTTTCAATATAATCAGTAATACATTTTCATTCAATCAAAATGGACAATCCATTATTTTGTATAATAACGAGAATGTGTAAGAATAATTACCTATAACATGAATAAACAGACCAGCGTGCACGCTGTACCAAAACACTGATAAATCCGAAAGAAAACAAAACAAAATTAGAACGAAAGAAAGAACAAGAAAACAGGAGAAAACATTGTAAGGAAGCAATCCAGCTTCCAACTGTGCATCCTTCACACCAGAACTCCATCGAAAAAGCCAGAACTCTTGCCCTTATCAGCTGCACTCCATCTTCTGAGAACTCACTGGTGTTCCCTAAAAGCTTGAAAAAGCCTTTATTGTCTTCAACATCCGGATTTCCATAGGGAGAGTCTCCCCTTTCCAATACCAAAACAGAGTAGTTCTGTTAGCCAGAGGACACCCTGCTGTACCTCCTCCAACTACAAAATTTCTTCGCTTCAAAGGAGCTCTCCAGCGCTCTAAATCCCAACGGCTTCATATGCTTTTTCTTACCCTCACCCGCTCTCCTCAACAACGTTCCATTTTTTTGAATTTGAATTCATTTCCACATGTTTTCAAATGGTAGTTTATCTTCAAGATTCGTTTCTATGTCATTTAATCTTAAGGAAAGATGGAAATAACCTAATATCAATATCTCATTATCTTATTTAGACTTAATATAAATGGTGAATATTTGTAAATATTTGATTTATCTTATTTTCTTTACATTTCTTATATAAATTTAGCGCATGTTCCTATTATCTACTTTTATAAAATTGGTCTCTTGAGGATAAATAACCTAGTGATAAGTCTTCTCATACTTTATCCTTTTACTATTAATATGACATATACATATCCTTGTCCCAATTTTTATGTTCATATTTCTATTGACGATAAACTTACATTTCAATTCATAGCTAATTCACAAGATTGTACTAGCACATAGTTGGGCTTCAATATCAAGACTAGCTAAAGGTTGAATTGCTCCTTTAAAACAACTAGCTTTCTCCCCTAATGTGTGAATAAAACTTCAAAGGACAATGATACTATCAATCATCTCAAGAACACATGAGCTAAGATATCCCTTTGGTATCTATTGTGCACATCACAATTGTATGACGAGGTCGTGAAAAAACCTTTAAAAAACAATAATTAAATTATAGCACTTTTCCACAATACGTGACTTAATTGATTGAATCTATATTAAATAACATGAGTGACATGTTATTTCATTTTATGATTTATAACTCTCATGTGATTTAATGATCAAGTTTAAACAATGACAAAAATGACAAGTGAAACATTAAATAATCCTTAGCTTATAATTCCTTAATTTAAAAATATATATTAGGGATTGCTTGGAACATTTAAAGGTAGATATATCAAATTTAAATCCATATAACCTAGCCTTAGTGTATTTTATGATGTGAGAACATGTTGTTTAGTTAAAATTACTCTTCCTGTCACAAGAAAACCATGCATATTAAATCGTTTGTCCCGTGTGATGACTGTAAAACAATGTTACAAAGCTCTTTTAGGGTTTGCATGGTTGTATGTTGTGAGGTCCTATCATATGTAAGGATTATATGTACTATTAACCTAGAAAATCCTAAGTCATGTAAATTATATTTAATTTTGTAGATGATATTAAATAATGTAGTATCTTCAAACATTATGAAGTAGGAGAAATGGGATGCATATGTGAGGGAGGGGACATTATTTATTTATTATTTATTCTTTAATATAATTGGAATATTGTGTAAGAGGATATTAAATAGGGAGGTTACATTGAAAAGGTTAATTGGGAGTTATAAAGCATCTCCCTATTTTGATGGTTATGCAAAAAGCATCAAATGCCCTCACATGGACTACCTAGATTTGGGAAAGTGGTCAATTTGACTATTATGACATAATATATGACATGTAAGAGAGGTATATATAAGATGAGTTACTTACTATTCCAAGTTGCTTGAGCATGACTATAGGGGCAACATGTTTTTGTATGATTCTTGGTTTTGACTCATAGAACTTTAGAGGCTGTTTGGTGGTTTATAATTTCCAACTTTTCTATTCATTAGGGAATGGGATAGAAGTTTCTAAATTTCCTTTGCAAGTACTCTTAAGTTGTCAAATTATTTTCAAAAGGAAAATTGCTTCTATTTGTGTACACTCTTATGTGATTAGTACAAGCTTGGGTATCTTTAACAATGGACTTATTTTGTTCAAGGGTTTCTCCACATATATATGGTATTCATATGCTTTATGTGTTTTATATTTATTTCTCCATTGGTACATTAATATTGTTGGATTAATCACTTTCTTAATTAGATTCAATATTCAATATTAGAGTTATGACTTAATTTTAGAAGCATGGGATACCTTTCTTCTAATGTTGTGGTTTTTTTGTTCTTGTAGTAGGAGTACTTTGTTTAGAGATTTACAAATATGAGTGTGGTTAGAGATTCCATGTGGAAAGCACATCTATTTCACAGATTAATAAGTTCAATGACTTTAAGTACTAGCTAAGGAAACTAAATATGGAGGGTAACCTGGATGAAAGAGAACAAGGGAGGGCTATGATTAAAAAGGAAAGGCCTATTGAGTGTATTTGTTACTAGGAAGATCCCTTTTAAAATCCTCATCCAGTTCCCAATTGGTTTACTAGGTGTGTTACTACTCTTTTTAGGAATAGAATTGGCCATGGCTTCTTGTGACAGGAATTCCAAGTCTAGGATTCTTTTATGATGCTCATGCACATACGATTGTTTTTCTCACTAGATCCAATGCAAATATTGGATTTGGATGTATGATCATCCTATATATTTTTCTAAAGCTCAAGTAGTTGAATTAATATAATGACATTGAGCTTTTCTAATCCAGAAGAAGAAAACCATTAGAAACAATGAGCCAAGCTCTAAAAAACAATAGCCTAGTGCAACACTAGTTTTACTTTCACCAAAGTCTATATATGTTTCTCGTAGGTATAGTAATACCTTTAGAAGATCCACTAGAAGCCAAAGCCACCAAGAGATAGGGCATCATGAGTTGAAAGATAATTTTTCAGTCTCCACTACAACCCACTAATACCACACAACTGATTGATTAAACACTTTACAATTGAACCTTCAGATAATCTCTATAATAGGGCTAACATATATGATGAATAATATTTTTTGGTAGTTGTAATATAAATATTTTATTTTATGTTTAAATTATTCTATAGATTTGGAGATTCTTAGATATCATAAGACATCCCATGATGGTATGTTAAACACTACCTAGGAAAAGCTTAATCTTTTCAACCATGTTTACCATATTCAAATCATTTGATTTTCAAAAATCAGTGGCCATATTTTGAGCAACCCCAATATTTTTTTTGTGGATATTTTAAATAATTTTTTACTTCCTCTCTGACTTTCTAGAAATGTTCTAGGTGTTCAATACATCAAAATTTGATCTATGAATTCAATATGAGTGTGTCTTAACTTTCAACAAAATATCTAGTGTAGCAACCTTAGTTTGAGATTGCTCTCATTACTCTATATTTTCTCTCCTTTTATCAATTGTTGAATACTCTAGCTTTGCTTTGTCTTTGGATTTTGTTGTTTATTTTTTAGCATTGACTGAATAGTATTGTGAAATGGAGTTAATTCATGTTTGCACTTCACATTGAAACGAATGATGATTGATCTAAGTTGAAGACCCTTTAAGTTTTCTCTGCATGTATGATATTTTTTGATTTTTCATGTATTTCTAATGCTTTAATTTCAAGTTTCCCTATTCTACAAAAGCTAAATTAACCAACAAAAGTTTCAAGTGGACTATTTCTAGCTATGTTTTTTCTATAACATTTATATTTGTAGAAATATTATAAAAGCTAAAATACATTTTGTATAATATTCTCTTATGAATAACTGGTGTATAGAACTTGTGAGCTTGATTCAATATGTGGGATTATCTAGATGATTTTTTCATTGCTTATGACTCCAAGTAATTAAGATTATTGATTTTAGGTGACATTAAATCTCTATATTGTAGGATTGCTGATTATAATCTTTTTAGATGATTTTTTTTGGATTCAACTTTGTGTTTATTTGTATCAATATTTTGAATCACACTCAATGATTCATCATCAGGAAGAGGAGAATACAAATAAACATACATAGTTGAATCCAAAAAAAATCATCTAATTCTCATGGATTGTGGAAAAATCATACTTACTATAATATTTTTTTGAATAAATGACTAGTACTACACTCACCATCTTGACCAAAGTGTAAAGTATAGCTTTTAGTTTCAAGTTTTACAAAAAGCTAAATAATAACATAGCTAAGAGACAAATTGCACTTGCAAATCCAAATTGGTTAATGGCAGTACTTGACTTTACTAGGGAAGAATCCATTGCAATGTACAAAATCTCTAACATAAAAATTTAGAAAGACTTTGGTACAACTTTGAGAATTTTAGAGGTTTTTCATTCATGGAGTGAAGTTCACATTAAAGAACTTTGGAATTGTTCGATCTTCTTTAAGATCAATGACCCCAATATCATTTTGAACTTGTCAATTTGATAATTCAAAATTGTTTTATCATTGGCTAGAGCATCCACATTAGCAAGGAAAATTTTGTTGTTTGTGTGAATTAAAGAAAAAGAATAGTGATGTCATTTTGACCACATGAAAAAATTTCACTTCTTGAAATGGTTCTTAGTTTGATAGATCTATCTTAATGTACCATTGGTTGAAGCAATCTAGTGTAGCACTTTGGTGGGCCATTTTTTTTTTTATCTATTTTCAAATTCCACAGGGCAATGAAAAGGAAAAAGGAAAAGGTACTCATTGCCACATAGCATATTTTCGTACTTTGTAGAAATTGTTAGTTTACCAATAGAAAGTTGTTACAACATTGGTCAATACACTATTCATTTTATGAATATGAGAGAATGACAAAAAAGGAATTTTCTCGCAAGTTTTCAACTACTACAAAATTTCCCACCAAGTTTGTGGAAGAGGAATTTTGGCATGAAAGAAGTTTGGGAAAGTCATCAATTGTTGAATATGCATGTGATATTGAAGGAAGTGCTTTCTTAGAATCGCCAAGTGATCCACTAGGAACCAAAAAATGGAATTTAAAGGTAATTTGATGCCCTTCTTCCTTAGTTTAGTATTCTACATCCACATATTCATATTGTGTTGTTGTTTATAGCCATATAGATCATTTTCTTGATTATACTATATTCTTAAAATTTTCAATTTTATAAATGTAGAACCTGTCATGAAATCCAAATTCCATGTTCCATCTTCTTGAAACTGTTATTCTTGTATTATTCCATCCATTTTAGAATATGTTTCATCTTTGTGTACAAATATTTAATATTTATATGCTTCATAGGTTAGATTCATGTGTTACAAATAGCTAATAGGAGTTTGATGCTTTTCATACAGGGTGTGACAGATCCTATGCTTTACATTGGAATGTTGTTCAAAATGTTTGCATGAAATGTTGAAGATCATTATTTATACAGGTACAATCTATTCTTTCATGCATGTTATTGTAGTATAATTATTTATTATAAAGTGACTAAATTATATGAGTTTTTATCATCCTAAAATTATATCTAAAATTATGCATTTTTTAATAATTTTATGCACTTACTATCCTTATCACTATTGAAACCTGAATTATATCTAGATTGTCTATGCATCAAAGGAGAATACAAACTTCTTTTGAACTTTTACTTCAATAGATGCATACTTCTTCTTTACACAATTCTAACAAGTACACGCTTTAAAAAAAATCCTCAAATTATTAAGATTTTCATTGCAAAATTCAGCCTTTAAATCATATAGCAAAACAAGGTTTTGTATCAGTTGCAAAGTTATTTCTACTTGCAATTACATGGGCATCAGTTGCAAATTTGAGCTCCATAGTGCCCATCTTTATAAAATGATTCCAACAAGCCCTTATTTACCCCATTTATTGCAATATATAATAAATAATATGTAAATTATATTTATATTTATATTTATATTATATTATATTATGTTATATTGTATTGCTTATATTTATATTATTTATATTATATTATACTATTATTTAGTTATATTATGTTTATTATACCAAAGGTGTTCCCTATATGAACCCAATCGGTTGACTTATGTGATCAATAGTTCAAAATATGTTAGAATGATGCAAGATGATTAAGAAAGATCTGGCCAGTCAATAATCTTAATGATATATAAAAAAAGCTAATATCAATAGATAATATCACTACTTTGAAAAACTTATTTAAAAAAAAATCAAATCTCTACATGCTCTCCCATTTTGAAGTTATATTTTTTCTAACAAATCAAAGAGGAAATATCACTACTTTAAAAAGCTATTTTTTAAATAAATCAAATCTCTACATACTTTCCATTTCTTTTTTTATTTATACTTTTCCTAATGAAGCAAAGGATAAACATATAGCTTACTTGTATAAATCATAGCTTACTTTCATTACAAATCATTAGTATTGTTTTAATTGTTCAATTTCTTAAGAATTTTCTCTCTCTAAAATTAATGTAATTATATATTTTAAATTATTAATAAATATATTATTGTTATTATTATCTACTTTCTATTTAGATTGATTATAAATTGTCTAACTTGATAATATTGCTATTTTTTATTTTTATTATTTAAATCATTAGTATTGTTTTACTTGTTCAATTTTAAAGAATTTTTTCTATCTAATTTTTTTAAATCATTAATAAATATATTATGGTTATTAGGTGATAGGCTTTCCATATGGACTTGCCAATCCACAAATGCCTGACATACGGTTTGTCTCACGTAGTTAAACCTATTTTCAGCTAGCAGAAAATATCTAAAAAGTGTCGGTAAACTTGTTTCATACTGTTAGGAAACATCTAAAAAGTGTCGTAAAAATCTCTTAAAACTAAAATGTTGAATATATATATATTTATGTAGATAATTCAAAGATGAAGAGCTGCAATAGTCAACAAATTTTGTATTTTAATTCCCATGTGGTAGGTGAACAGATTGTATTCCTATTTTCAATTTAAATCTCTATAAACCTTACCATTTTCTAGCACAAAACTAAAGAACCATACAATTCAATTAGAGTGCATGCAATATGAACCTAAATTTTACAATGCATGGTAGTTCATTTACTACTTTCCAATATAATTTTGTTTCTATAAAATATACCTTTTTTATTACTAGCAATCACACCTTGGTGTGCAATGGGTACACCAAAGAAGTGTGGAAGGTCAATTAGGGAATATTTTAGTCTATATTTACATATATTTGTGTAGTATACAT
Organism: Sequoia sempervirens; assembly: GCA_007258455.2. Classification (NCBI taxonomy): domain Eukaryota; kingdom Viridiplantae; phylum Streptophyta; class Pinopsida; order Cupressales; family Cupressaceae; genus Sequoia; species Sequoia sempervirens. The sequence goes on from VDFB02118553.1 coordinate 46,987, forward strand.
GACGTCAATTGGTAGGCCATTTAGAAAATGATGTTGTTTGTGCAACAAGGGTCTCAATAGAGAAGTTATAGCTTCAAATCAACTATGCATCTACTTACAAGGATCCGAACACAACTAAAACAAAACCTCTGAATTAGGAAGATAATAAGGCTTCATTACCAATAGGCTCATGTTATGTTTGCAATAGGGAGAGAGGGAGAGAGATGGAGATATGGGGATAGAAAGAGGGAGATATATAGTTGAAGAGAGAGAGAGGGGTAAGGAGATAGAGATAGGGAGGAAGTTAGATATAGAGATGGGGATGAAAATAGAGATGAAGATGGAGGAGAGTGATATGGAGAGAAGGAGAGGGAGAGATAAAGAGAGATTCCAAAGGGATAGATAGATATGGAAGAGATAAATATATAGAGAGGGGGAGAGGGGGAGAGAATGAGAGAGGGAGAGATAGAAATATAAAGATAGAGATAGGAAGTGATATATAGAGGGGTAGACAGAGGGAAAGATATAGGGGTAGAGAGAGATGGATAGATAATGAGATAGACATAGTGGGAGATATGTAAGAATTTGAATATGGAGAGATAGATATAGAGATAGAGCTAGAGATAGGGAGGGAGAAACAAGGAGTGTGTGTGTGTGTGTGTGTATGAGTAAGAGAGAGATATGGAGAGAGATATAGAGGGAGATAGATATGTATAAATAGATAGAGAGGGAGGGAGATGGAGGGAGATAAATAGAGATAGGAGAGAGAAGTAGAGAGATATAGAAAGAGGAAGTGATAGGGAGAGGGAGAGAGGGAGAGATAAGGATATACGATAGAGATGGAGAGATAAATATAACTTGGGAAAGATAAAGAGGGTGACATAGAGAGAGACAAAGACAAATACAAAGAAAGATAAATATGTAAAAGAGAGATATGGAAGGAGAGAGGAAGATGAAGAGGGAGATATAGAGATAGAAAGAGGGAGACAATGAAAGAGGGGGAGATGGAGAGAGAAATATAAAGATATAGGAAGTGATATATAGAGAGAGGTAGAGAGAGGGATGCTTATATACAAAGAGATTAGGAGAGATGGAGGGAGAGATGGAGTAAATAAAAAAGAGAGATAGAGATAATGAGATATAAATAGAGAGGGAGAGAGAGATGAGAAGATATAAATAGAGGGGGAAAGAGTAAGAGATAAAGGAGGTGATAGAGACAATTAATAGAGAAAAGGAGAGATAGTGAGGGGGAGAGATATAGAGATAGAGAGATAGAGATAGAGATAGAGATAGAGATAGAGATAGAGATAGAGAGATAGAGATAAAGATAGATAGAGATAGAGATAGAGATAGATATGGAGATAGAGATGGAGATAGAGATAGAGATAGGGAGGGAAAAACAATGAGTATGTGTGTGTAAGTGAAAGAGATATAGAGATAGATATTGGGAGGGAGAAGCAAGGAGTGTTTGTGTCTAAGTGAGAGAGATATTAAGATATATATAGAGAGGGAGAGATAAATATAAATAGATAGAGGGAGGGAGAGAAATAGAGAGAGGATAGAGAAGTTGAGAGATATAGAAAGAGAGAGTGATAGGGAGAGGGAGAGATATATATATAGTAAGATGGAGAGATAGAGATATATATAGTGGGAAAGATAGAGGGGAAAGAGAGAAAAAGATGTAAGGAGAGGTAAGGAGATAGAGATAGGGAGAGATATATAGAGGAAGATAGAGATGGACATGGAGATGGAAATGGAGAGAGAGAGGGGGGAATGAGAGAGGGAGAGATGGAGAGATAGAAAGATAGAGATGGGACGTTATATAGAGAGAGGTAGAGAGATATATATTGAGAGAGAGGTACATATGGGGAGATAAATATAGAGAAATATGGGAAGAGAAAGAGAGAGAGAGATCTCTTTATATCTTTGTATCCCTCTCTATCTTTATATTTTTATTATCTCTCAATCTCTCTCTTCCTCTCTCCCCTATTTCTCTCTATATTTGTCTTCCCTTCTCTCTTTCTCTATCTATCTTTCTCTCATTTCTTCTCTCTTTCTACTTCCCTCTTCCTATCTTTCTCCCCTTACTATTTTTTGCTATCCCTATTTATCTCGCCCTCTCTCTCTCCCTCTTTCCCTCTTTATCTCTTGATATCTCTACCTCTATATTTCTTTGTGTCCTATTTCTCTTTATCTCTCTGTCTCTCTCTTTATGTGACTATATCTATTTATGTCCCTCCTCTTCTCTCTTTTCCTCTCTCTTTATTTATCTCTCTTCCTATCTCTATCTCTTTGTCTCCCTCTCTATTTCTCTTTAGTCTCTCTCTTTCTCTCTCTATCTATTTTTCTCCTAAGTGTGCAATGGGTACACTAAAGAGGTTTTAAAGGTGAATTATCATATCCATAATCAAATGACATACTACCTTGAGCATAACTCCCTAGAGACATGCTATCCTTAGATTTTTGGTATGAAACAACTAATCAAAAGTTACCTTCTCGCTCTCTCACATTTTAATTTATATTTTAAGTTTGAAATTCATTTTATTATATAAATTATAACAAAAATCCAACATAGAATTATTCTACAATAATTAAAGTTTTAATAAGACAAATAATTATAAATTAAATTAGTTCTATTATTTTAAATTATTATTTATAATTTCATAAAAAGACATAAATAACAAAAAATAAATTTCAAACTTAAATCTTAATTAAAAACTCAAATAAAATAAACTAAATGAAAAGTTAAAATATATCAAAATCTAAATATTAATAACATAATAATTTTTAAAAATTAATAACAAATAATAAATTTAACAAGTTTATAAATGATTAAATAAAAAAGAAAAAATATTTTTTTAATTTATTATAGTTAACATATTAATAAAATATTTACCTAAAAATATAATTAATATATTGCAAATAATATTAACATAAATTCAATAATAAACGACACTCTACTCTAAGTAAAAATTTTCTACTAGAAGCTTAAAAGCTCTATGCGCACGTTTTCTTTTTCAAATTTTTGTGAATCTATGTTTCCTGATCATCTAGAATGGCGGGGGCCCCAACAAGACTCCCCCACCTATGCATTATGTTCCTTCTCAAAGAAATGCTTCCTCTTCTTTACCTCCAGAGGGTTTTAAAAGTACACCTGGTAAGTCGCCTACTTCAAACTCCGTGGGTAAGGATGCTTTTTGGTTGGTGAGGACCCAATGTTGTGTGTGGACAAGCTTGTGGGTGGGAAGGTTTTGACAAAGGTGTCCCTGGTGTCTTTGTCTAATTTTTGTACCGTGGAAGGGGATGAAGTGGATGTCCCAGATGTGATCTTGGATGATGCAATCAAGGGCTTGAAGATATCCCTAGTTGGAAAATTCTCTGCTTCTCGCCCTAATATTGATCAGGTACATAAGTGGGCCACTGACACTTGTAATATCAAGGGTAGTGTCTCAATTAGTGCTATTCCTAAAGGTTCATTTTTATTTAGTTTTGTCATCCCTGAGGATATGATCAAAGTCCTCACAAGAGGCCCATGGGCCTTTGATAAAGGCTTTAAGAATATTCTATCCCTGTGTAAGTGGAAGCCCAGTTTTGATGCCTCTGCATACCTAGGTAAGGTGGCCCTAACCTGGGTTAGGCTCCCTAGTTTACCCTTGGAATTTTGGCATCATAATGTTTTTAAAGGAATTGTTGATTCCTTTGGTACCTTGGTGATGGTTGATAAAGTGACCCTTCTCAATTCACGGTTGGTCTATGCTAGAATTTGTGTGAATGTCATTGTTAACATAGTTCTTCCCACCACAATGACCTTAAAATCAAAGTTTGGAAAATGGGTTCAACCTTCAGAATACAAAAAAGGCTACGGTATGTTGTCAGGTGTGTAATAAGTTTGGCCATTTACAAGATGCTTGTAAAAAGCTCCCTCTTGAACCTAAAAAAAACCAGTCAAGAGTGTTGTTGAACTCTCCCTCAAAAAGTTCTGCTCCTAAGGCCTTGTTAAAGGAACCCGTTACACCATGCTCTCCCTCGACTTTGTTGTTTTCTGATAAGGAATCGGTGCCTTCTCAAGCCTTGGCTGAGGATAATGTTCTATCTCTGTATGAGTGTGCCTCCCTTGACAATTTAGAAAAGGTCATTCCAAGGGCAGAAGTTGGAATTTTCACTTCTTCCCCTTCTTTAGAGAAGTACCTTGACCCACAAAGTGGGAATGAAATATTTGATAACTTGCAAAAGCTATCACAAGAAGTGGAGGAAGTTGATTTCAAACTTCAGGAACAAAATAAGGAAATATTAGAGGAAGGAGAGTTAGACAACTAGATGGAATGAATTTTGACTTTTCCTCGGAGCTCTCTTAGGTTGGTCTTGGATTGGAGGTGGTTTAAATGCCAGAAGCTAAACAAGAGAAGGATAAAAGTGAAGAATATAAAAAGAGCTTGTTGAATACCTCTTCCCCCCAAAAAGATGGTGTGTTGGATGAGGATTGGAATCAAATAAATACAAAATCAAGGAAGAAGAAGAAGAAATAGGATGTGGGAGGAAATAATAAAGTGGGCAGGCCACCTTTAAAAGAATCAAGGAACAAAGATACAACTAGAGATGTGGCTTCTGGAAAACAAAGAACCCTTGACTCCCTTGCTAGGAGTAAATACAAAAAGAAGTAGAGGGACGTTCTCTCCCATTCTTTAGTAGTATCAAGGTGGTATTACTGCTCCTTTTTCTCTAGTGTGTTCGCTATCTTGGAATGTTAGGGGACTTAATGGCCCCTAAAAACAACATTTTTTGAAAGCCTATTTGGAAATGTGAAACCGGATGTACTCTTAGTGGATAGGAAACTAAAATGAAAAGAGAGAATTTTGAAAAAGTGATCAAACGACTTTGGCTTAGTGCTAATTTTGAAGTGAGTGATGCTGAAGGAGCTTCAGGTGCGATTGCGACTTGTTGGAACTCTACTAGGCTTTTTGGTGGGCTAGGTTTTTGTAACAGAAATTTCCTGATAGTTTCTATGGAAGATATTACTACCTCTGTCAAGTGGAATCTAGTTAATATTTATGGTCCAAATTTGCACCTTGACAGACTAAATCTCTAGAAGTTTCTTGAAGGAATTATTATCAATAGAAAGGAGCATTGGATGTTGGAAGGGGATTTTAATTCTCCCCTGTATCCTTTAGAAAAATGTGGAGGTCTTATTGATTTCTCATATAGCATGATGGATTTTTTGGGCTTCTTCAACGGGCTAATGGATATTCCTTTGAATGGATCACTTTTTACATGGACTAATAGAAGACAGGGTAGTCATTAATCCAAGTTAAATTGGATCATTTCCTTGTCTCTTTGAATTGGAACATTTTGTAGGACCTTACTCTTACTGCTCTTCCTAGGACTGGCTCAGATCATAGTGCTATCCTCCTTGGGTGAGAGGACAAAATTGCTAAAGGACCTTTTCCCTTCAGATAGGAAATTATGTGGTCTCTCCATCTGGACTTCAAATCCTTGGTTGAAGAGTGGTGGAATGCTCCTTGTAGTGGTACTCCCATGTATCGTTTAGCTCAGAATTTGAAGAAAGTTAAATAAAATGTTAAGGGATGGAATAAATATTTGTTTGGAAATATATTCTCCACAAAAAAATATCTAAGCTTAAAAATTAAGTAGATTTGGGATTTGATGGAGTTGGGTAATGCTGATGAAAATACTTGTAATGAAGAAAGGAACCTTAGATCTCAATGATATAAAATAAATAAAAAAGAAGAGATTTTTTGGAGAATAAATCATGGATTCAATGGTTGACTGAAGGGGACAACAATACTAGGTTTTTTCATCAGTCCACCTTAAAAAAAAGATGTAGAAATATGATTAGATTCTTAAATACTGCTAATAGGATAAGGTTGAATAGGGAGGAAGATTTTGCTAAGGAAGTTGTTTCTTTCTTTTCAAAATTTCAATAAATGCCAAGAGGTGGATAACTTTGATTTGGAGGATATTTTGTAGGTTATTCCACAAGTCATCTTGGAATAGGATCTAAAAGATATGTCCAAAGTTGTTTCTCTATAAGAAGTTAAGGAGGCAATTTTCTCTTTTGGTGTCTACAAAGCCCTAGGGCCTGATGGTTTTCCTCCTAGTTTTTTCCAAGAATTTTGGGACATTGTCTCAACTGACCTTTTCAATGCTATTAGGGATTTATTCATAACTGGAAGGCTAATAAATCAACTACATACCACTTTTATAGTGCTAATCCCTAATTCAAATGATGCTTCATCTATGAATGACTATAGACCTATCAACTTGTGTAACACTACATATAAGATATTCTCTAAGATAATGGTGAGCAGATTGGAATTATTTTTGAATAAAATGATAGCTGCTAATCAAAAGGGGTTTGTTCAGGAAAGCATTTTTTTGGATGCAACAATATATACTCATGAGGTGTTACATTCTATGGACCTAAGAAAAAAGCAAGGTATGGCTTTGAAACTTGATATTTCTAAGGCCTATGATTGGGTCTCATGGCCTTTCCTTTTTACTATACTTGAAAAATTTGGTTTCAAAGAAACATTTCTCAACTTAATTAGATCTTGTGTTACTACTCCTAAGTACTTAGTCTTGGTTAATGGGGTGCTGCAAGGCTTATTTTCTTGTGGCCATGGTCTAAGACAAGGTGATCCTCTGTCTCCTTATCTATTTGTTATCACAGCTGAAGCTTTGGGTCGTAATATTTGGAGACAACTTGTAAACAAAAAGTTGAAATGGTTTTGTGTTGGTTCCTCCCTCCCCCTAGCCTCACACCAACAATTTGTTGATGACATGGTTCTTCTTGGGGAGGCTTCTATCCTGAAATCTAGACAATGGAAAGAGGTCTTGGATAAATATGCTAGAGTCTCAGGACAATATATCAATTACCAAAAGAGTAAGATCTATTTCTTTAACACTATCCAGACAATAAAAAGTAATAAGCATTATTGGTTGTTAGGAAGCTAATTTTCTGGGTACCTATCTTGGCTTACCTTCAATTTCAAGAAAACCTCATAGTAATTATTGGAACTATATTGTTGAAAAGATCCAAAATAAACTGGTTGGTAGGAAAGGTAAGCTGATAAGCTTTGTTGGGGAAGTTCAATTGTTAAAATAATCTTTACAAAACATCCTTGTTTACTATCTCGCTCTCTTTAGCATCCATGTCTTCATTGCTGAGCAGATTGAAATGATACAAAGGATATTTTTATGGTTGGGTGTGGAAGAAAGGAAAAGATTGGCTCTTGTTAGATGGGATATTGTCTACACCCTAAAGAGAGATGGTGGCTTGGGCATAAGAACATTAAAAGTTTTCAATAAAGCTCTTGTGGCAAAATGGGATGGTTCTAAGTTCTGAAAGGAGAAAAGGACTAGGTTTATATTCTACGTGCCAAGTACTTTGGAAATAAAGATGTTTGCTACTTCCTCAGGAAAAAGGATCTCCCCTATGGTTTAGTTTTTTAGAATAACTTGTTAAAGAACAGAGGTACTTTAAAACAAGGACCAAAACTGAGAATAGGAAATGGTCAAAGAACTGACTTCTGGGATATTGCCTGGACTACCTGTGCTCCTTTGTCATCTAACAACAATCTCCAACAAATTAGAATCAGAATGAAAAGAACTATTGGAAATAAGGTCTCCTATTACGTAAATTGGGATGGTCTGAGGCCAAAATGGATAGAATTTAAGAATTATTTAAATATTTTTGTTCTTAGGGGAGGAAGAAAACATAATTGGGATGCTACTTTTGGTTCCCTCCTATAATAGATTGGTGTTCCTGAGCTATTCTTAATGAATAGGGATGATGAGTGGATCTGGTCAAAAAGCTCTTCTGGGAGATTTTTTGTCAAATATGTGTATGAAATTATGGAATCCCAACTATTCCAAAATGGGGATTTTAATTGGAGAATGGTGTGGAGCAATATTTTAATTCCTAAGATTAATTGTTTTTGGTGGACAATGACACATGAAAAAACCTCACAATTGATAATCTTAAGAAAAAGGGGTAGTATTTGGTCAATAAAAGCTATCTTTGTAATAAAGCAGAGGAAACCATCATGCATATATTTATCCCTACTCCCACAATATTATTATAGACCTCTGGAGGAAAGTTCCCTCGTCCCTCACTTGGGGATTTTGGAAAGAGATGAATAATAGAGTTTTTAAGGATACAACAAAAAATAGCAAAGAGTTGTGCATGTCTATAAGAAAACAAATTCAAAAAGAAATTGAAAATTGTAAGTATGCTCCTTCAAAGAAAATTCCATCATACCAAGAGATGCGCATCAAGTAATTATGGGGAATGTCTTTTGATCTAAATACGTTAATTGGGTTAAACAACTTATTAGAAGAAGCACTATTTGGATTCCCCCGAACCTGAGATGGATTAAATGTAACTTCAATGGGTTTTCTAAAGGCAATCTTGGCTTGACGGGGGCAGGTGAAATAGTTAGAGATCATCAAGGTAATTATGTCGCTAGATACATCAAAGGCCTAGGAACAACAACTAACAACTTGGCCGAGGCTTATATGATGTGGGTGGGAATAAGTTATTTAAAAGATAAAGGCTACACTAAAATTATGGTGGAAGGTGATTCCAAGCTAATTATTGACTATTTGAACAATAGGATTAATGCTCTGTGGGAGCTAAAAGACATCTTAGATGATTGTAAACAAATGATACAATCCTTTCAATATTGTAAGATTAGTCATATTTATAGGGAAGTCAACATGGCCATTGATGCCATGGAAAATTTTAGCCTACAACAATCGGAAAGGAAATATTGGGACTTATCCCAATTGTCAAATCAAATTAAGGAAATAATATTTAAAGAAAAATTGGGGAATTTAATTAATTCGACATGGATAGAAAGAACTTAATAATGATGGAGTATCGGTAGAGATGTCCAGTTGTCATGATAATCACTTTCCTTCTCATGTGGTAGTTGGGTAATTTGAAAAGAAGGAATTTGATGTACTCTATTAATGGTAGTTGTACGTTAAATCTCAAAAAAATTAAAAGAAATGAGATGAAAGGACCGGTTTGTTTAAAAGCCTCGTGTGATAATTAAAAAATAAAGAATTTGGTTTCGATGATTCTCGCCCACATTCCAAAAAATATTATGAAGGATTTGTGACAAGACATTTTAGCTTGTGTTATCATGAACGATAAGGAGGATAATCAATAAAGTATAATCATGTGTCTTAAAGGTGGTGGAGCTATCTTTTCCAATAAAGGAAGGTTTGGAAGACTTGAGGTTAGGCCTTGTAAACAACATGATCATTTTAAATATATTGGGCCAAAAGGTTCGAGCCGTCATCATTTCAAATGAAAATCCACCAAGTTTCCATTAAAGATGAAATTTTTGAATTGCTTGAGGCTTCTATTATGAACGAGAAAAGGCCTTAGTATGGAGTATTTACTTCTTCAAAAGGATTATCTTAAAAAACAAAAAACTATGTGATGCCCTAGAAAAAGGACGGAGCTGAGAAAATTTGATTCCCTGAGGAAGAATGTGGAGTTATGCAGCCTGTTTGAACGTGTTCGTTTTACTCTGTACTTCACAGCCATGGAGGGTTATAGTGAACAACTTATCTACAAGCTTTTAAATGTGTGGAAAGATGGAGAAGTTGAGTTGGGCAGACTTTGTTTTACTGTGGATGCTAAGTTGATTGCAAACGCTATGAGTATCACTGATGAATTAAGGAAAGAAGATTGCCAAGGTAAGCATGGGAAACTATTAGACTTATATTGATAATTTTTTTGAAGCTAAGGAGAAGACCCAAAGGTTTTAGAATGGCTATTCTAGGTTGTTGCTCCCGCCCCCTTACTATAATGTCTATTATTTTTTCATGAAATATTTTTCATTAAAGGGTTGTTTTTAGTCGGTGCATGGGTATAATTTCCCCATGCTTAACCATATTAGGCACATGGAGACAATCAAGTTACCTTTTTCCTCCTCTTCTCTAAAATAGAGCCTAACTAATGGTGCTAATCCTCCCTTGTATCAGGGGTTGATTAGAGTCATCTGTAAATGCATCCTAGCCACCACCTCACAAAGGAATGCCTTCCATAACCTGATTGAGAACCCCACCCCTAATTTTTTTTTCAAAATCAAACTGCTTGAAAGTCAACCCTACTCCCTTGTCAAAGAAATGTTGAACCCTTCCCCTAAATTTGTGGACCCCTCATGGTTGACGCTTCTCAAAATAAACCCTGAAAAATGTTGTGCTACCTTCCTCTCTTTTATTTCTAATAAGAAAAGAAAATTGTTGATTAGAGAGCTGGGATTAGACTCTCACACTATAAAAATCCTAGATGATCATGATAATAGCCCTAAATGTGGTTCTACTACCCTTGCAGGTTGAAGGTCTACTCATTTGGCTCTGGCAACATCTAGGGGGTTGAATAATAAAAAAATGTAATAGTTCTGATGATAAGAACATGGAGGAGCCTTTGTAAAATAGAAAAGGGAAGAAGGTTGCTAGGGAGGAAAATGTTTCCTCCTCTGAAGAGTGTGTTCTTGAAAATTTGGGAGAAGTTGGGATTTCTGAGGAAGAGGTGTCAGGATTTGAGGATGTTGAAGATTCGAGTCAAGAGGAGGAAGAAGGAATTAATTACTAGGAGGAAGAGCATGGTGTGGAGGATACTAGAATAGTCGAAGAAAAAGTAAAGGCTACTGAAACCCCTATTGACCTGGAGGATACAAATATTAACATGGGTACCCTTGGTAATGAAGACTGCTTGAAAGATAAGCAAACGAAAATGGAGAAAACAAGAATGGAAATGTTGGAAGAAAATGTAACATGTCAATTGTTCTCGCAAGTAAATTTCTTAAGTTTTCACTCTCAAGTAAATAAAATATGTTTCCAAACCATTTCAATTAAAAAATTCATTTCATAATAGAGAAAATATGAAAATATGACACAAGATATACCCTGGGAAAACACTCAAGAGAGAAAAAGCCCAGCCTCCAAAAGCATCCATCTCTCATGTATTATTCAGCAATAAATATTACAATTCATCTTCTGAGTCTCCATGAACACCATTGAAACACCAAGCTCTCTCCAAGCAATCCATGCAAACAAGCATGCAACCACACATCTTGTTCCATGCTTCAAACCCTCACAAATGCTAACTAGAGCTAATCATGCAAAATTGCATCTGACCAATAACTACCTTTGTGGTTGCTTTTATAGAAGCAAGCTCCCACAAAACCACTAAGTGGTATTACACAAAACTATGTGACAATAAATATGAGATTACAAACCATGTACCCTTATTTAATATTGGGTTCTTTATTTATTATTTTCCCCAATATTAAATAATTACATTTTTACAACTTAACTTATGTCCCAATGTTACATGTAACATTAAGTGGCCCCAAGAATAATTATATTAAATACATAATGCAAGGTGTACAACACACCTTTTCCTAACATTTTCCCACTTGTTGTATACATTTCATAAGGGGAACAAGTAACCTCAAAACATGAATCAAATGAACAATCCATATACCCACATATACCATCATGGAATCAAAATGCTCCATGTGCTCCATCAAGATACTTGCAACAAGAATCAAAGTGACCACCATCCTAAGCATGAATGCTCTCATCCTCCATCATGCCAATGCATAAAGATAAGAAACCACCCAATAGAGAGGCCACATAATTTGTCACATCAAAGCATAAGTCCTGCTCAACTGATATCCCAAACACACACACTCAATCCAAAAGTATCAATATGCACTAGTAGTTGTCAAGATACACAAACCCAAAGCTGAAATAACACCCACACCAAGTGCCAATACATTCCAACTGTCCATACCTCCAAGGCATACAAAATATAGTAAACTCATTCCATAAACTTATACACCCATAAACTACAATGATAAACTCCATGTGCAAAACCTGTCAAAGAATGACATACACATCCAAGAGATCCCATTGCATGGGTAATGTAAATCTGAAAAAGATCAAGGTATACCAAGTCTACCAATAGCATCATATAGAAAGTGTAAAATACATCATGTAGTAACAAGGAATCATCCACAATGATATCCAAACCTGTAAGAAAAATCTCCTACATACACTTCTAAAAGCCAACTGTGTCAAGTATGATCTCCTCCACAAAACCCCAAAAGAAAAGCCATAACAACACCCAACCATTCAATCTCCAAGATCAAACATATATAGCATATATATTATGTAATCAACATGGATGTAAGCCTCTCATAACCAAAGAAGATCAAACTAAATCCATTCCCAATGAAGGAAATAAGCCCAATACATCTCCTAAACTCAACATTAATGAATGTAATCACAATGCATAAGGAGATAAACATGCCAACACTCCTCAAAATGAACACTCCAAAACCACATATCCATAGCTCAAGATCCTTATGCATGAGAAGATAAAGCATAAACATAAAGCATCTGAAAGAAACAACGGGAAATACCTCTCAAGTGAAATTGCCGAGTAGACCAAGAGTGAGGAATGAGAATGTTCCTCCAAGACATCCAAGTCATCATGACTCATCCAAAAATACTCTCCTCATAGGTCCATGTTGAACTCACGTCCAAACAAGGTGTAGGCTCCTCGAACTCCCTATTGAAATCTCATCAAGAGTAACCATCTCAACACATGTCTCTAATCATAAGAGAACTCATGCCTCACCTATGTCTCCAAGTATCCATGAGTACCTGTAACCAACCAATCCATGCCAAACTCCAAATGCAACATAGCACCATCATGAAGTAATCAAGAAAATGTCAATGTACCCAATACCAAGAGAACCTCACAAGATCAATGTCAAAACTCCAATCATGAATCAGGAACATAACATGACAACATGATCTAACCATCTCCTCATAGGAGATCTCATACAACAATGCATACATCCTAGTCTTAAGAGAACAAGTACCATGCCAAAAATCTAACATATGATCAAGAGTAAACCATGACATAATACAATAACACCCTAAACCAAGAACCAACATATGTAATCAATATGAATAAAACCATCCTCTATCAATGAAACCAAAGATGCCAATGAACCAATGACACCAACAATCACTGCAAAAGAACATCCACCATCAAATGGTGAATCCACATCACTGCCAACAACTCCCACTAAACTATGATACCGAGTCATACATAGCATCATGACAACCATATTCCTCTCCATGAAGATCATCTAGGTTTACACACACAACTGAAATGTCAATAATATAAAAAGTAGAACCAAAATCTCCAAGCCAAGAAGATACCTACAACCACCAAACCATCATAAACATATCCATCACCGCCAAAACTATCACTATCAAAAGCTCCCACTAAAAAGTGTAATGAAGCTATCCATGGCATCATGATAACAATCTCCTCATGAAGATCAACCAAAGGCCCTCACACAATCAAAGAGCTCAAATATTACAAGAGCCCCCAAAAGGAAAAGTAAAACCATGATCCTCATACCACAAAGATACACCACCTCAACCATAATCAAGAACCAATCCAATACCACTAATAATGCACCTGCATAAACCATCATGACATGCCAAAGTCTCTAAATCACAAGAAACATCCATGACACCATGATCACCACCAAATGTAACAACAACTCAAAACCAACCGTGTCCACATATCTACATAATCATAGTCAACTACATAGGTCTCAAATCATGACTGTACTTGGTAATACCATCTCACTTCCTCAACATGACAACCAAACTAACAAACTAAATGACTAAACCAAGCCACCATAACTGAACATGTGTCAACAATGAAATATCAATGGGCAAAGACAACCCATGTCCAGGTCATAAATGCAACATGTAAGTATAGACCACCTACAACATTGCACAACTTGTAGATACATCAATGAAGCAGATAAATCCAACCATATACTGATAACCGTGTCAAATGAGATAATATTCAGAGATGTACAACTGAGCATACAATGAATCCAATATCAAATCTCCAAGATCTGATCATCCATAAACTCAAAGTATCACCATAGTCAAAGAAACACATAAACAACTCAGATAAAGAAAACAAAAAATAAACAATGCCAAAAATATCTCCAAACCTAATCCACTATGTAGTGCTCTGAACAAGCTTTCCGTCAACTATTCGAAGTCTAAAATCCGACTCCATATGCACCCGATATCACCTCTCGAAGCTGAAAAAAACATATGACTTTGACCAAGCAAAACACTATCAAAACTAAAGAATCTGGAAAAAAATCTATCACCACAGCGTAGAGCTCTGAGTCAGTTTTCTAACGAGTCCAAGAAGTTGAAAAATGGACAATTTGGGCGAAAGTTATGCCCCTCCATAGCAAAAGCACATTTTGCACCTGAGGAAAAAAAAAATTAGCCACCTTTGGTGGCTGAGCAGTGACCCCACCTGGGCAGCGCTGCTCCTTGGGTGGCGGACCCGAAATCCATCATGACTCATCCAATAGAACCTCACAAGATCAATGTCAAAACTCCAATCATGAATCAGGAACATAACATGACAACATGATCTAACCATCTCCTCATAGGAGATCTCATACAACAATGCATACATCCTAGTCTCAAGAGAACAAGTACCATGCCAAAACTCTAACATATGATCAAGAGTAAACCATGACATAATACAATAACACCCTAAACCAAGAACCAACATATATATAATCAATATGAATAAAACCATCCTCTGTCAATGAAACCAAAGATGCCAATGAACCAATGACACCAACAATCACTGCAAAAGAACATCCACCATCAAATGGTGAATCCACATCACTGCCAACAACTCCCACTGAACTGTGATACTGAGTCATACATAGCATCATGACAACCATCCTCTCCATGAAGATCATCCAGGTCTACACACACAATTGAAATGTCAATAATATAAAAAGTAGAACCAAAATATCCAAGCCAAGAAGATACCTACAACCGCCTAACCATCATAAACATATCCATCATCGCCAAAACCATCACTGCCAAAATCTACCACTAAAAAGTGTAATCAAGCTAACCATGACATCATGATAACACTCTCCTCATGAAGATCAACCAAAGGCCCTCACACAATCAAAGAACTCAAATATAAAAAGAGCCCCCAAAAGGAAAAGTAAAACCATGATCCTCATACCATGAAGATACACCACCACAACCATAATCAGGAACCAATCCAACACCACCAACAATGCACCTACATAAACCATCATGACATGCCAAAGTCTCTAATGCACAAGAAACATCCATGACACCATAATCAACACCGAATGTACCAACACCTCAACCCAACTGTGTCCACATATTTGCATAACCATATTCAACTGCATAGGTCTCATATCATAATTGTACCTGGTAATACCATCTCACCTCCTCAACATGACAACAAAACCAACAAACCAAGTGACTAAACCAAGCCACCAAAATTGAACATGCATCAACACTGAAATATCAATGGGGAAAGATAACCCATGTCCAAGTCATAAATGCAACATGTAAGTATAGACCACCTACAACATTGCACAACTTGTAGATACAACAATGCAACATACAAATCCAACCAATATTGATAACCATGTCAAAAGAGAATAATCTGAGATGTATAACTGAGCATACAATGAATTCAACATCAAATCTCCAAGATCCGATCATCCATAAACTCATAGTATCACCATAGTCAAAGTAACCTATAAACAACTTAGATAAAGAAAACAATAAATAAACTATACGAAAATAAATCCAAAATAAATCCACTGTGTAGTGCTCTGAACAAATTTTTTGTTGACTATTTGAAGTCCAAAATCCAACTCCGTATGCACCCGATATGCCCTCTCGAAGCTCAAAATAAACACTTAACTTTGACCAAGCAAAACAATGTCAAAACTTCAAAATTTGGAAATTTTTTTGATACCATAGTGTAGAGCTCTGAGTCAGCTTTCAAACGAGTCCAAGAAGTCAGAAATTTGACATACTAGGAAAAAATTATGCCCCTCTGAAGTAAAACACCAGTTTACACCTAAGGCAAAAAAAAAATTTAGCCACCCTTGTGGCTGAGCAGTGGCCCACCTGGGTGGCGCTGCTCCTTGGGTGGCGGACCTGAAATCCTTTTAAAAAATAATTAAATTTTATTTTACATGCAAAAAGATTGCATGGGCCCTTTTAATATGCATGGGAAAAATTTCCTATGCATGTCGGACTTTTAATAATAAAAATATTTCATTTTAAAAAAGTTTTGTTTTTAAAATATTTAAAAGCCTTTTTAAAAAGGTTGGTCGGCGGTTGTAGGTGGGGTCCGACACCCTTGCTGGACAGGGTACCTGCCGGTGGCTTAGCCGCCGACCGACAGTACCTTGCTGACAGGGCCTGACACCCTGCCGCCTATAGGGTATGCTGACAACCGAGTGGGGGGAGGGGGTTTGCCCCTCTCCACACACACATATATTTTTATTGCTTTAAAAAAAATTTCAAAAAAGAAAATTTCATCCAATTTTTTTTTTGTATATATATTTTTAATTCATGTGCAGGTACAAATTTGAATGGTGACAATGAAATTTAATTCAGATTTTTATTTTCTAAATAAAAATATTCACGGTTGTACAATTGTATTAAAGGGGGTATTTACAAAAAAAAATTGCATTTTTTTCCAATAACCAAAATAGGGAAAATTATATATCAATTTTCATCTCCCGGCGAACTCGGATCCAACCGTGAGGTCTATTTTGGGCTAGAAGATCATCTATAAATTTTCCCCCACAAAACCCCCACTTGAATGTAAAACCAAGAAACCCATTTCACCCAAAATTTCTCACACTCCAAATCTGTAAACAACCCATCAAAACAACAAACCCAAAACCCTCAGATCTGCAATAAAAAAACCTGCAAAATCCTCATATATTGCCATGCCTTTCATTCTCTTATGCAATGCATAGATTCAAACCTAAAAATGATTTTTCTCAACTAAGGGTTATACAACCACAACCAAAGCTCTGATACCACTTGTTGGAAACTTGCAGCCAATTAAAAACAATTTCCACATAACCCATAAGAGAAATCAATGCATCTAAGTATTTTGAATCCACATGCAAGAGAGTAGACAACATACCCATGAAAATATGACACAAGATATATCCTGGGAAAACCCTCCAAAGGGAAAAAACCCAACCTCCAAAAGCATCCATCTCTCATGTATTATTCAACAATAAAGATTACAATACATCTTCTGAGTCTCTATGAACACCATTGAAGCAACAAGCTCTCTCCAAGCAATCTATGCAAACAAGCATGCAACCACACATCCTGTGCCATGCTTCAAACCCTCACAAATGCTAACCAGAGCTAACATGCAAAATTGCATCTCACAATAACTACCTTTGTGGTTGCTTTTATAGAAGCAAGCTCCCACAAAACCACTAAGTGGTATTACACAAAGCTATGTGACTAAAACCATGAGATTACAAATGATGTTCCTTTATTTAATATTGGGTAATTTATTTATTATTTTCCCCAATATTAAATAATTACATTTTTACAACTTCACTCATGTCCCAATGTTACATGCAACATTAAGTGGCCCCAAGAATAATTACATTAAATATATTATGCAAGGTGTACAACACACCTTTTTCCTAACAAACATAGATGTCATGATAATACTCAATTTTGATTTCATTTCCAATATAATAATCATCATGATACAATATTCCAAGATTGTAGATAATTACATACATAGCTCAATCGGGCTTCAAAGAAATAGATATAGATGATCCAGGAATCTTCTACAAAACTTGATCACCAATTGTGGAGGAGAAACATCACTCACTTGTGCTTTTCTACCAACCACAGACTCATATACAGTCCCCTGCACATCTATCAATTGATAGATGGCGCTACCCTTCGACAAAGAGATTGGTGAAGAAACCTCATAACATTAACCTTAGTGAGCTTAGTGATGTGTCCTACATAACTAGAACT
>VDFB02118555.1:0-22852 GCA_007258455.2 Sequoia sempervirens
TTTTCTTAAGGAAGAAAATTTTGTGCCTTAGAAAAATTTTGAATCACTTTGCATTTTGAAATTTTGCTTTAGAGATTTTATTTCATCCTCTTGTGGTGAATTTTTTTTTTTATGTTTCAACTCACTTAGAAATTTTTCTTGAAAGCACATCGTGGAAGATTTAAATTCCAACACCTTCTATATTTTATTCCTCACCTGGCAATTTCCAACGCCTAGAATATTTAAATTTTTCCTTTTTGTGTCTTGGGCGTACATTACCCTTGCTAGAAGATTTCATTTCCAACGCTTAGGCAACATTAGTTTTCACCACCTTGCAATATTTTCTCATCAACTTGTTTTCACCACGCCTTGTATTTTGTTCACCCTTTACCCACTTCAACTTGGGCGCATATTAGCATGTGTGGAGAATTAATGTTTACCATGCCTAGCATGTGACTCTTCAACTTCTTCATTTTTGTCTCCACATGCCCTCTTTTGGGCGCATTTGATGCCTCTAGGAGGATGACTTTCATACTTAGAAAAATTTCATGCATGCTATGCTTGGAGATGGGCGCATTTTACTATGTGAGGTGGATGAAGCCTTTGACCCTTTGAATTTCTTGTTAACTCCTCCTTGTTGAGCTTGGGTGCATTTGCTACTTGATGAAGGGTGAAGTTTGTTGACTCTTTGACTGGCTATCTTTGGGCGCATTTTGGCACATGAAGTGGATTTTAAAACTTGCCTTTTCAACCCATTTGGAATATTCCTTCCTTGCATGCATACGTTTTGTCCTTTTCCAACTTTGCATGCCATTGGTTTTGTCCTCACATGCCTTCATTTGGGCGCATTTAGCCTATGTTGAAGGATGAAGCATTTTCAACGCCTTAGTGACCTTTCAACTTCTTCATTTTTGTCTTCATATGGCCTCAAATGGGCGCATTTAGCCTATGTTGAAGGATGAAGCATTTTCAACGCCTTAGTGACCTTTCAACTTCTTCATTTTTGTCTTCATATGGCCTCAAATGGGCGCATTTTGGGGTGAGAGGAGGATGAGTTTTGTTGACTACTTTGACTCATTTGCTTTTGGGCGCATTTCAGCATAGGAGGAGGACGAGTTTATAACTTAGAGAATTTTTATCATCTTGCTATCAAGGTGGGCACATTTAGCCTATGCTGAAGGATGAAACATTTTGACTTTGACTTTCTCTCAAGATGGGCGCATTTAGGCAAGGGTGGAGGATAAACTTCATACTTAGAAAAATTTTGAACTTTCACCAGCTTTTCCTTGAGGGCGCATTTTAGCATGAGTGGTGGATGAAACTCATACTTAGAAAATTTTTTCATGTCTTCATCAACTTGGGCACATTTTGCCATGGCTGCAGGATGAAGCTCCAGACTTAGAAATTTTTTTTCTCGTTTTCGCCAGTTTATCCATGCCCTGCTATTTATAGTAAGCCTTCTGACTTTTGCATCTCTGAAGCTCAAAACGATTTGAAATTTCAAACATTGCATCCTCATGACCTTGTTAACCTGCTGACACTGCTAGTTTTAGTCGGCCTGCTATTTTTAGCCCATTTTTGAAGGTGATTTGCTATTAATAGTAACTGCTTGCTTCTAATAGCTCCACAACTCTGATTGACTTGAAATTTGAATGAGGTGCTCCTCACCACGTGACCTGCTGTCGACATCGACGCATGCAACTGATTTGCTATTTTTAGCCTGTTTCAAAAATGACTTACTATAAATAGTAAGTGCTCCGTTTGACTTGAAATTTTACCAGCAGATAACCTGAAGGATGCTGATCGCGGTGGTTTACACCGGTTTTCGAAAATTCTGACTTTTAACCCCTCTTTTTAGGTCCCGAAGTTGGAAACCGTAATTTGCTCTGCATGCATATCAAATGATCTCTGTTTGCTCTCATTTCTGTGGCATTGCGATTAGCTTGTGATTCTGAACTGCTGGGAAGCGGCTGCCGGGATGCACCTGCTAAAAATAGTAAGTTCCTTACTGAGTGATTATCTCCATTTGCATGTCACACCATTGCGAAGCTCTCGAAAAACCCACCAGGAATCATCCGACATGCAAAAGAAACCCTAACATGCAAACTCTAAAAATAGCCTCAGAAGGTTGAATTCTGAAAGTTGTCTCGTTTTGCATGTTATACCATCGCGAAGGTCTCGAAAAACCCAGAAGGAATACGCAGACATGCAAAGAAAAAATTTGTATCTAAGCCCTGAAATCTGTCCCGGAAGCTGGATTGCTAAAAATAGTAAGTTGTCTGTTTTCGCTCAAATTTTGCACGTGAACAGCCTGATGTGTTCTGAACGCCGTTTGACTGTTGGAATCTCAAAAATGCTGACGAACTGCCTGTAATTTCACACTTACTAAAAATAGTAAGTACCTCAGAATCTGATGAAAACTTGCTGGGAGCGTGCTGGAAGCATACTGACAACAATGTTAGTCTCAATTTTCAATTTGTTCACTTCGTTCGACCTTGGACTGACTAGGAAAAATGAAACCCTAATTTTCAGACTTAGTCAAATCTTCATTTTTAAGCTCAATGACAGGCGCAATCCCGGGAAGATAGACAGTAGAGCAGAGAGACAACGACAAAACAAACCAAAAGCAAAGCCAAAATTAGGGGGTCCCCATTTGCAATGGGGCGATGTGTGAAAAAGGTCACAACACGTTGTAAGGCTTTAAAAGTACAATTGATTTGGATTACTCATGATGTATGGATCAAGTTTGTATTCCATGTTCTCCTTGTGTTTTGACCTTGTTGCAAAGTGACCTCTAAGGTTCTTAGGAATAATGACGAGATGAAGGATGAAAAGGGGTGAATGATATGAGTGATGAACATTTAGGAACTTTGGATCAATGCTAGACTTAGGGTTTGATTTTGATTGGCTTGATTGGATTTGGATAATGAATTTGTAGACCCTAAGATGTTAGATGTTATCTTAGGATGAACTTGTTCAAAGGATTGCTAATTCAATTAAATGTATGAGAAAGGATGAATTCCCATACACCTAACTAAACAAGGTGATTTTGATGACGATGATTTACCCAAGTCTAGAATGATGTTTCCAAAGATGTTTGTGTGATGAATTTTGATAAATGTTTGGGATTTGGATGGATTGTTCGATTTGATCCTAAATGAATCTAGGAAGGACTTGTTTACTAGGCCAAGATAGTGAAGAACATGTCTTTCTCTAAGAGTAATTCAAACCAAAAGACCCATGTTTGCATGAAAACCATATGATCAAAAGATGACAAGCACTTGTGTGGGGTCCAATTGATTTAATCTTTGCTTAATGGATTCTTTTTACCACAAACACACTCTTGATTAGGTTCCCAATTGAATGTCCAATGTCCTAATTCTCTTTTATCCCACAAAGCGCATTATGCAAAAATCGAGAAAATCAAGGCAAAAGTTACCTAAAGTTGACTTTAGTAGAAGCAAATTGAGATGAAATCCAAATGTTTAGGATCCTCTAAGGATACGAATCCCAAGGGCAAGCAATAACATGTGAATTTGTTCAAGGATATTTGCCTCTCCTAAAGGGTTTGCAATTTTGATGATTCGTTGAATGTTGGTTTTCCAATGTTTTCGATTAAAGCACTGTGTTTTCAAACTACAAGCAATATGACATCCTAACTCAATTGGTACATTTTTCTTGGTGGGCTTGCCTCATGCCCTCATTAGAAAAGATGATTTTACACATGCAACCAAGGAAAAAATATAAAAGGCGTGTTAAGAATGAAGTCCTTGCCTCTATGTTTCAACAAGATGGGACATATACAGTAACTGGCGGAGTTTAGAACCCAATGCACCCACTTAATCAGCTAAACTCAATGGATCAATAGGCCGCTGCAAAAAGGGTTTTAGTTAGGACTTTCAGATTGACCCAGGGATTGACCAACGTGGCAAAGTGCCCCGGATCCATCTTGTGAGGAGTCAGCTATTTCTGCGTGATATTGGCGTTTCTTCCAATATCCATGTATATCAGTGAAAATGCTCTTGGCTTTAGAGTGTTATCCCGGTTGAGTCGTTCCGCCGGTGAGTACTTTTCCCAAGAAGCCCGGGGCCCTCTAGGATAAAACAAAGAAAGCAAAACTGAGAATAAAATCACATGCTTCGATCAATCTTTTGGCTGACACAAAGAGAATATCTGGCGATGATGTGTTCTACTCACACTCGCACAAGATGTTCAATTTTAAACCCAAATCCCGAAGTGTGTATAGGTCATTTCGCAACTTAATGTCACCAAAAGTCTTTTGATTCTTAAGATCACCATGAGGTGCGAGAGAAGCGCATATGTCTTTTGATGTGTTGGCGTCAAATCTAACACCTCTGGAGTGCAGGTTTGTACGGACAGCTATGTACACTACGCAATGAGTGCTCTTCAAATTAGGAGGGGAAGCTCCCTCGTTGTGCTAGAATGCATGAAAAGAGAAGTAATCTAAGTCCTATCTTTTTGTTCTCAGCTGGAAGAGGCACAAGGTTAAGAAAACCAAGAACGTTGCAGCTAAGGATTTTCTGGTTTCGCAGATCATTAACTACAACTAAGCTAACTACTTTAAATCTATCCAGTTTCCTCAAGAAAACAGAGCATGAGGAAATGGAGCAGGGATTGACTATCGGACGATAAACGAGTTTAGACTCTCTACTTGAAGGCAAGGTGGCACAACTATCATCTCAATCTAAACAAGCTTATTGGGCACAACAGATTTAAGAATTCACTAAGGCGATCTTATGGAACCCTGTGTGGCATAACACTCGATCGAAACAGCAAAGCCTTCACAAAACAGCCTTTATCTTTATAATCTCACGAAACCCTATGTGGCATAACCTTCGATTATATTGATAAAGATTCCGCAAATAGATTTATAAGCTGCAACTTCGGAAACCCTATGTGGCATAGCGATGATCATGATGGTAAAATTACGAAACGGCATATCCTGTCTGGAGACCCTATGTGGCATAACGAATTGACCTCAATGATAAAGATGTTCAAACAGATTTATCTAACTATGGGAGGAATTTACCACGCCAATCTTATGGAACCCTATGTGGCATAACACTTGATCAAAGTAGTAAAGACTTCACAAAACAATTTTATCATCACAATCTCACGAAACCCTATGTGGCATAACACTTGATTGAAATGATAAAAGATTCACAAGACATAAAGAATCCACCATTACAATTGCATGAAACCCTATGTGGCATAACACTTAATCATAATAGCGAAAACACATGAACAAATACCAAAAGAGCAATATTGAGGGCAAGGTAGGCGCAGCATATATTTCTCTCTAAAGCAAAAGTTATTTACAAATGAGCATAAGCTCTTATTTATATACATCAAGGTGTAGGGAACCCTAAAATCACCTTGTGTCATCTACAGTTCTCGCAATGCATGCAAGCTATGCGCCAAACCCTAATTAAGTAAACTATCTGATCCATTTGGGCAGCTACCCTCGGTTTAAGCGGAAACATCTAATCTAAAAATGGACAATTGCCGAGCATGCGTCCTTAGTAAAACAAGGGTCATGGAAGACTAACATGTCGAGTTAGCGTAAAACCCTAAAAGAAACTCAAGTGTGAAGGCGAATCGAGGAATGGATATGCATGTGATGATGATAACATCCGATTAACGAAAGGGTAAGCCAGGGTCGCTCACGGTATGTAATGTCTATCACGAGAATTAGGCGAAGTTCTCTTGTCTATGATCTCGAGTAATCAACCCCTCAATGTGGTACATCGGCTATGTCGGCCTCCCGAGATATGCAACCAACTTCAGGCAAACTTGGCAATCTTAACATAAACTAGCATTTCCTTGACTTATAGCTTTGGCGGCTCCGTAACTGAAGTGATGGCCATTATCTCTTCTGCGGCTTGATACAAATTGGTCTCAGCTTTTCTAACGAAATCATGAATTAAGACCCATTTGGTCTTAGTCGATGCATTGGTATGCGTACTCACGAAAAACTTCGGCTTGTTATTTACATGAACGGCTATATTGACAATTTTTACGGAAAACTAAAATAGCGCTGCTTTGAGGGCTAAAATAGCCCACCCGAAGAGTTATTTTTCGGTAATGCGGATATGGGTTTGTCGAGGTCTAAGACAACTACGAGGAATGTAGTTCGCGAAAATTTGACTTCTACTTTCGACCATGCAAGGAATTTTCAATTGAGAAAATTAGGGCCTCGAAGCCCGATGCTTTGGGAGGTAAATTTTCGAAAAATTACGGCACATGCGATTTCTCGAGGAAGCTATTACGAGATCAACCAGGATGATTTGTTTTGCCAAAAGTAAGCCAATTCTTCAAACATCGCGAGAAAGAATTTTGGATAAAGGAAATAGAATTTAAAGTGAAGAAGTTTTTAGTGCTCTGCTTTTGCTAAAATCGCCATCTTGTCTGAAGTCTGCTGATAATTCTGACTTGTACCTGCAAATAAAATGTTTTGATGTCTTCGCCAATGATTGTTGATGAAGAATTTGCCTTTGGTTTGCTAAAATTCGCCTTTTGGTTGAAGAAAAATGAATTTTGACTTTGAAGATATGAATTGCCTTGAAAAATACGAATCTCCCTTGAAAATACGCCTTGTGAATGAAGAAAAACGAATTTTGCTTGAAAATACGCCTTTGCCTTGAAGAAAAACAAATTTCTCTTTAGCTTTGTGAATAATAAATGAAGATGGCGCCATGCTTAAAGAAGATGAAATTCGCATCAATCTGACAACTGCAAGATTTAAAACCTCAGCTGAAAATAGAAGCCTTCTGATTGGTTGCCCTTCAGTTGCACTGCCACTGACTGGAAGCTCAAATAATAATAAAATATTTATTATCATGCAATTAGCAAGGGTGCTAAAAATAGAAAATTGCCATTTATAAATAAGCAAATTTGGAACTTCAGTTGACAACCCGGGTGAAGCTCTGAGATTCATCGTGAGACTTCAACGATTCCGAAAAGTCATCTTTTGAGCACATAGGCGTCCATTTGCTCAAGATACTTCATTTTTTACTAACTCCCTATTTAATAGCTGACAGCACTGTCACGACTGGCCAACTTTGACACTGATTTCTGGATGATCGGGTGATGCTGAGACTGATCTGAGATATTCATCGGAAAGCCTACTGAACAAGGAAGAAATGTTTGCTGGGAGACATAACTGCAAAATCCATCGTTTAACTCCTTGAAAAATTAAGTGCACCTGATTAAATTGCTTTACGGGTTCCAGACTTAGCCATTTTCCTAAACTGCCGTCTGACACTTCAAAGCGGTACAGCGCAACAAGCAGTGAACCACAACTGATCTGAGGAATGACTCCTTTGCGCCAATTTGGAGATAATGCATCAGCGAGTGGCGTATCCCGCGATAGCTAAAGGCTGTGTTAAAGAGACCTCAAAAAGAAAGCTTTTGGCTTTGGGAACACTTTTGTCATTTAATGAGAAATCAAGCGTCATCAAAATACCCTACGCTTTAGCCGGTTGATGTCTGTTTGGGATGACCGGGCAGCATTATCACGGTATTTTCTTATTGTGTGGACAACCCGGGAGGGTGCTTAAGAGAATCAACTGGAGGTAATGAGGAGCCATGCTTCTAAGACCTCAAACTCAGTCGCAGTATTTTAAATGGAAATTACGGCTCCGGACTTGGCCATTTTTGAGCGTCTTCTCTTTGTAGTATTACACACAAAGACCTCGCCGCATACGAAGGCATTGCGCCATCTTGAAGAAATTTGCAGCGGCTATGCTTTCGTTCGGAAAGATAAATTGATTCGGCTCAATAGTAAGTGAAGACTTGAGCGTGAGCGAAGACTCGTCGACCCGGCCCTAAAGGCTAAAGGCGCTAAGACTATGAAAATACTAAAACCATTTTGTTAATTCGCGTAAAATTCACGTGCTTGGTAATTTTATACCCACGATGACCACGGGGAGCGTCCGGATCGACAAAATTTGGGTGTCGCGTTCTGCGGAGCTAGGCTAGTATACTCTTGATGTCGTGAAGACTCCATACCAAATATTGCCATCTGGAGGGTCCTTTAAGCGGCCCACGGCTATGCTTACTAGCCCCAGGCATAAGCGAGGAGAACCTGGGAAACGCAGAAACTCCATTTTAAAGGCGATCTTTGGATGGTGCCGTCGAACTTCGAGAGTCGGATGAAGTGCTTGATATCTCGTCGGATAAAGCGGACTAGTTGTAGCGGAATGGATTGTTGCATCAGCCATCCGCTACATCAAAATTTACCCCTGCTTCAAGATGGGCGCCCTCAGGCTAGAGGCGCGCTTTTGCCTGAAAAGAGCAAATTTCTCACCTCCTAAAATTTAGGGATTTTAACTTCTGTTGCTGATAACCGGAGCTGTGAGTCTCGGAATGCTTCGCTGGATAGCTCGACGGATAGCCAGACTGATTCTGAAGAGATTGACTGGATGCTTGAGCATTCTCAGCAAGATCTTAACCTCCAACAAGTTGGGCGCCCCTGAGCTATACTTGCACTTTGTGAATTTTCCTTTGAAAAATCTTCGTATTTTGACCACTGAAAACTCCGTTTCGATCATTGAAACGACCGTGTACAATGTGAAATGCAGTCGTGAGATGCTCCTCCATTGTGAAAAGCTCCATTCTGAGTCTCTGCTTCAGGTTCTGATCAATATAACTGACTTTGACCGACAAAATATTGACAAAAACTCCATGCTTGACATTGCCCAAAACTGTGTTTTACATCAAATTAGCAAGGTTTAGACTTTTAAATGCAAAATGCCTTGATGAAGCAAAAAAAATTTGGTTTGGGTACAACATGATGATATTACTTTGTGTAAATAATTACAAAACAATAAAGGCACACATTCATTTTATCCTTCAAAGCAATGATTTGATTCATTTTTTAGAGCACCAAATGAAGTGTGAGAAATTGCCTTGTTCACTTTGTTAATCCCAAACAAAATCTAGTAAGTTGTGATCCTATAGTTCGTTTTAGCCTTTGCAAAAAACCAAAGTGTTCTTTTTAAACCCAAACGAAAATTAGTGTCTTAAAACTGAAAAAAAATAACAATTTCGTGAATAGTGTTTGAATAAACACTAAAGTGTTAAAGAACACTTTAATCTCCCCCAAAACGTCATCTTCATTATCCTCGTTTTGTTTTTCTTCTTCATTTCTCCTTCGCTTTCCTTGCCTTCCTCGCTTTCCTTTCGTTATCCTTCTCCTTGCTTTCCTTCGTTTGTATCTCCTTCGTTTTCCTTCCTTCTTTCGTTGTTTTCCTTCTTTTGTACCTTTGTTGACTTTCACCTTCTTTCGTTGGCCTTGTACCTCTAGAAGATTTTCAAAAAAGAGTTAGGCAAAATTTTCATGGTAAATGATAAAAGTTTACGCAAGAAATGTTAATCATTTGAGGAAACCCTTTTAAAGAAAAAAAATATGATTGCATTGACAACGCACATGAGTTCTTTATTTTGAATTTAACTCAATAATTAATGTCAATAAATTTTTAATTTACCCCCACTTTTATAAAGGAATAATTGATTTCCAAACCACAAGTCCTCTCTTTTAAATGCATAAATCTGTTTTTGATAAGAGACCCAAGCAAAAACTGAATCAAGTATATATAAAAATGAAAATAGCATACGTGATTTCCTTGATGGAATTCAGAATACGATCAGCCTCCTAATAATGCCATATAAAAAGTTATTATATAGTGGTTAGTAGGAATGCAAAAGTCAAAAGATCTTTAAAGTTTTCCAAGCAAAATGCGTAAACATGTCCTATCGTTGATGATCTTCTGCTCTCGAGTTTTTTTTGGATAATCCAGGTAGCATTTGGCAAAGTGTGAATTTGAACATTCTTAAATGCTATCTGTAGGCGCCCTCAACAATAATAATTAAAAATCCATAAGTGCTTTCAAACAAATGCAATTGGCAAGTGGAAAAGACTGTGCCCAAATGAGTTTTTAAGAAGACTTCAAAACTAATGCTACTTGCAGGCGCGTTAGGACAGCGAGTAAATATCCCTTTGACTTTCAGGAAAATGTATTGGGCAAGCATACAACTTTATTCAATCAGCTTTCTCTACCGTGCTTTGAAAGTTGAGCATCCTCTCAGTGCTTTGATAGGTAACCATCATATCTTTAATTGTGTGAGCATGATGATGGGAATAAATGAGCCGACATTATCATGTGCTGAAAACTGCAGCATTAGCTGAAATGCAGCGCCCTTGAGGATGTCGAAATCTGTGAATGGCAATGCCTCTGAGACAAGTAGCAGGTGAATACGTCTATATCAGGAGAAAAACAAAAAGCAGATGTTAGGTTCATCAAAGCTAGCGCTTGAAGTTAATTGTATACATGTGTGAGACCCTTCTCCATAGCAGCGACCAAAAATGACTCCCAGATTTAATGAGCAAAGACAGGAATTGCCAGAGATATGCCTGCCTACTGGATTTGATGAAGAATTTTTTAGACACTTTGAAAAGCGGTGTTTATCCTAATTGCAAAAATCTCTCCAAGACAAGCGGTAAAAGAAATGAACCATTAACAGTCATTGCCTTAATATGAAAGGCTTTGAATTGCACAAGAAAAATGCGTTGAAGCAGCTTCAGACTGGCAGAATTAAATGCTAGAAGGTTCGCACCTTTACTCTCAAGAAATCATTCTGCTCCTGCACTCGTGAATAGATGGCTAAACCTTTTCTAAACAAACATTTAGAAACTTTGAAATTGCAGATTTAAAGTCGAAATATAAGGTGGTATTCTTCGTGGTGATGTGAAAGACCTGCTTTTGCTTAGAAGCGACGCCCCTGTCAGCAATAAAATGCGTTTGGAAGCTGTAAAGTCAACCGACATCCTTTTCCAGCAGATAGGAAAGGTGCGTGGAGGGGGAATGAACATCCATCAAAGCATAAAGGATAGACGAACTTTGTTAGATGTTGTAGTTACAAGTGCCCTGACAGAAATGTATGCAAAATGCGGAGGCATAGACAAGGCGTAGGGACTTTTTCATAGAATTCCTCAAAAGAAATATGGTCTCAGAGAATGCAATGATTGCGTGATATGCACAAAATGGATTTGCAAGAGGCTTTTAGAAACTTTTAAGCAAATGTGACTGTTATGTGAAGAATACAATTTGATAGCGAGGTAATGACTGCAAGCGATCACAAAGTTTGTTGAAAAGAAATACCAGTCTCATCTTTATTGATTGTGATCAAGATGAACTAACACGTGAAACAAAACAGATGGGATCAAGAGGAGCAAAACATGTGAAACAAACACCAGTTGATACTGCAGTGTCATGGCTTAAGGAAGAAAATGGGATTCAGCCTTGATGATGGAACTCCTTAGGAAGATACCTCGTTCAAACCACAACAAATATTGACAGATGCTACCTCAAACCTCAAGAAAGATTTGTAGCCAACGAAGATCACCAAATCAACATGGAATGGTTCGTTGAGCATAAACAACCAGATACATTAGCCACATTATTTACTCTATTTAAAGCGCTAAAACATATCCAATGGGTATTCGATCTGAAAGAAACTCTGATGTGGATGAGAATTGGTCAGTCACAACAATGGATAATTAATGTGGTAAGAAAAACAAATAGCAATAGAGATTGACAAGGCACGACATGTCTGTAGCACAAATTATGACAGAGAAAGGCCGTCCATGATCAAAACGTATAATGATGTCACTGCAACAAGTCACGCCACTGATCTCAACACAGGCTATGAGCTCCAAAAGATTACAATGATCAAGGAAAGTCTTTCAAATCGTCCAATCAATCTGCCATATCAAGTCACCAAATTTAGGTCCCGAAGCTCAAGTGTTTCTCCTCTGATGCAACTTGATACATGCAGGTCTTAGAGATATGACAGGATATCTCGTCTATTTTGTTCAGCTTCGCGTGCGCTTCCTGTCCAACAAAGCAAATGGTCCTAAAATTGCAGGATATATCATAAATAAATAACAATGTACTGGTGTATTTATTGTTGCAGTTAGGAAAATCTACATCATCCTGCATGCATAGCTTGGGCATGATAATTGTCTACAAATCAATCAATGCAAACACATAGTTTGAAATGAAAGCCTTAAATGAAATTAATGACTTGTGTGGGAAGATGAGGAATTCGACTGGCAAACCAAACTAGGCATAAGTGCAACACGAATTTTCAAAAAATCATTAAACTCAAGCCAAAGACCAGTATAGATAACACCTCTCTAGTTAAACAAATGCAAATTTTAAATGTAAGATGAGAGTTTAAACAGAAAGTTCAAAAACGTGACTATGAGCACCATATGTGGCCCTCCTTCTAGCGCCATAATGTAGAACCTTAAATCTGCTTTAGCTCACAAACAGAAACCCTTAGCATTGTTAGTAAACTAAAGCAAATGAATATTCCCTATAAGATTCATCTAATCACAAGAATAATGCAAAAGAAGCAAGCAAAACATAGAAAACATCATTCTAATAATCAAACTAGCATCTTATAGTGGATTGGTGCTTCTATGGAAAGAAGCCCTTTCCCAATCCTTGATTAAGCTCCATGATATGAAAATGATAAGTTGATGATCAAGATGATGAATGGACAAAATCAATTCTCAGTTTAAGAGAGTGACCTTGCATGAGGATTGTGGATTTGTGGAGATGAAAATGATAGAATTGTGGAGTGGATCAACAAAATCTGTTCTCAGTTTAAGAGAGTGACTTTGCATTAGCTTTTGTGGATGATTTGTTGAAGAATGATGCCTCTATTTAAATATTTTCTTGATGAGAGATTGGCCAAATGGATGAATGTGGGACAAAGATCAAGCCAATAGGAAGAGGCCACTTGTCAAGTTGTGATAGGCCAAGGGATGTGCAAGATTTGGGAAATGTGCCCATGAGAGGGAATTTCAAATTCAAATCTGTGCAATAAATTTTGAAAGGGGGACAAGAAAATGAGAAATAAATGCAATGTTGGAGGGACAAATCAACTTGTCATATTTTTCAAACTTGAGAGAATATTCCCCATAAATGCCATGTTGAGTGAAAATGAGGGTTTTAATAAATCAATAAATTGATTTATTTGTGCAAGTGGAGATATCTAGAGAATGCAAGTGGTTAGGATTAGCATTTAATCATGGTTAGATTAGTTAAATGATGATTAAGATGATTTGACCTTTTTGACTTGAATACTTGATTTATTTAAATCAAGAAGGATGGAAAATGCATTTTTGAGATTTTAATTAAATAAATTTTGATTTATTTAATTAAAGGATGATGTGAGCCTTTGATTTATTTAAATGCATAACCTTAGGACTAAAGACCTGATTTTCCTAGCGAATGGATTTGCTGCGTTTGATTTATTCAATGAGCGGATGACTATGAATAATGCTAATTTTGCGTGTCTACACATATAATCATATGTCAAAAAGAGGAAAACATTAACAACCAAATATAATCTATAGCTTCCTCTTTCCGCTCCAAGTGGTACTCAATTCTGAAGGTCTAGAACTAGTAGGTGCCCGTGCTATAGTATCCAAATGAGGAGATTGAGCAGTGGTTTCTTGATCTTCAAATGTGTCTTTGTCCTCCTCCTCCATGGCATCCAATCTTGCTGCTTCTTCTTCTGCTGCTGCTCTCTCTAATTCAGCAAGATCTTCATTCGTAAGGAAGACATCAGCCTCATCATTCTATTCATCAATAGTCCATTCACCATATGGATCAATATCATCCAAGTGGATGGACTCATGTGAAGCACCCTCAACCTTTCTAGTTTGAAGGCGAAGGTTGTACCAAACAAAAACTAAATCATTTAGGTGCTGCTAGGTCAACCTGTTTCTCTTCTTTGTGTGAATGTTCTCAAATAAACTCCAATTATGTTCACACCAAAAAGCACTACATGGCTGCGACAAGTCACAAATGGCTAGCTTTTGAAGATTTGGCATGCTAGCACCATAGTTCTCCCACCATAGATCTACAAAAACACGTTTAAAAAATATAAGTATTAAAAAATAAGAATAAATTAATAACTATATATGTAAGAATCAAGTTTCTAATTTCATTTTTTACCTAGTTGTTTTCCTCTCCTTTTAATTGCTTGTTGTGTGGAAAAGAGTCTCCCCTCTACACCCGTGTAGACCTTGAATAGATAGAAGAAAAAGTAAATCAAATATAGAAAATTCATAGATAGTCAAGACTCAACATTTCAAATTCATAAATAAGATGTAACAAATCTCACCTCCAACTCATCAAGCACCTTATCTCTTAGCTCACGATTAGGCACCATCCTATCAATGCATGTTACATGACCTGCCATGACCTCCTCATTTGCCTTAAATGTGTCTGAGAAGTAGAAGCAAAGGCATGTATCAGCTAGTGGAGTTGGTTTGTCCATCTCCGATCAATGATGTGCCGAATGATTTCATATTTCCTTTCATTGCTGCCATAGTAACCTGATATGGCCTCTTTGGCCCTATCCATGGCCTCATAGATGAAACCCATTGGCATGCCCTTTCCATCCACCATAAGAAGAACCCTCACCATTGGTTTTGTCACCTAAAAAAATGAAAACAAATGTTAAATTATAACAAAATTAACCCCTCAAAAAAAAAACAGCAAATAGATTATCATGTATAAATCTGTTTTTGTGTTTATTACTTACCCTGATCAACTCCTATCCATTTTTGATGAATGTCTCATCAAAAACTATGGAATCAATCCTCTCCCCTTTAGGTCTAGTGGAAAATGAGGTCTTCCTCCAAGCATCGGACAAAAACATTTGCTTGAGACGACCAATGGCACCAAGAATGCTTTGCAATGTGAGGAAGTGGTTAGCAAATCATGTCACTCTAGGTCGCACAAGGTCCTTTCCATTCTCTCTTGATCAAAGTATTCCACATGCTAAGATTGCAAGAGAGATCGTATGTTCAACTCCAAGGTTCCTTCAATCCAATGGAATACACTCAGTTGGCTCGTTGTGATTTGCTATTTTCACGAGGGGACTTACACAATTGTTCAAATGAAGCAGCTGATAGTAGATTAATGATAGATGAGGGATTTTCACGTGATGCGAATGATTTGGCAATAAGGTATGAATTTCCTAAAACTAACCAGAAATGTACTGAATTTAAAGGAGTGCAGGGTTTAGAAGGTCTAAGTTCTAGTCTAAGTGCAAGATGTGCGGGGCTTGGCTTCAATAGAGTTCCGAAAATGAGAAGCTTCAGCACTGAATTTCATCTTCAAACCTCAACACTACCTGCAGCAACTTCGGACTTTCAACACTTAGAAAAATTTACTTGCAGCAATACAACTTCAGTACTTAGAAGAAAAAAATTTGACCCAAGCTTGCTTCAGCACTTCTCAGCTTCAAACTTATTCACCCTCAAAGCTCAACTTCAAATTTCTCCACACTTAATTCTCCTCACACTGTAATCTTCTTCACTTCAGAGCTCAAGTCGAACTTGCTAGCTTTTGGAGAAAAATGAATAAACTCACAGCTCATATAGCCAAGTCGAAATCTAGAAGAAGCCAATTTTAGCCAGTTCATTAAATTTCCACTACTTCACTGCAAGAATTCAAATTTCCCTCCTCTGGCAACTGCAACATTTGGCATTCGGCATCTAGAATACTTTGACCTTCTAGAATCTCAAAAGATTCATCTCCACTAGGCATACTTCACTTTAGCACTTTAAAATCATCTTTTGAAAATATTAACTCCAACTGCACCCTCTTTAATTTATTCACCAGCTAAGGTACTGAACTTTGAATTTATCCATCTTTGGCTCGAGAAGATTATTCTCATGAAGAATTTAATCAAATTCATCCAGGCAATTAGTTTCAAATTCATCAGTCAAGGCATTTTATCTTCAACATCTTTTTCCTTCTTGCCTTAGAAAATTTTAAAATTTTCCCCTTAAGAAATTCATCAATCAAGTGCCCATCAACTATCTTCATCCTAAAATCCTTGGCGAGGTGTAGAAAACCTTAAAATTCATTCCTTGTCGAAGATGTCCGATACCCAGAAGAAAATTCCCTTCAGAAAGCATCGAATTCATGTGTCTACAAACGAAGGGGTACATTTAATTTTTGAATTTTAACCTTAGAAATATATTTTGCCATCAAATTTATTCTCATTCTTCATCTCTGGGCATATTTTCTTGCTTGGCCTTGAAAATCTTCTTCAATCTCATGAAGCTGGAGTATTCTGACTTATCCACTGCCAATTCATCCTTGCCTCAGAAAATTTCATCACCTCCTCAAGCTTAGGCGTATTTTCCTCTAGGGTGTTAGTGTAGGTTTTTTAATATTATTTTTCCTACACATTATTAAGCATACCTTAGGTTATAGGAGATGTGGTTCATGTGAGGACACGTGGCATAATCCATCGATTACATGTGTTGCTCCCACTCACACTTGGGTGGTTGAGTTTCACACCCTCTTTTGTACCTATGCCACCTCACAAAACCACTCATTTTTTTCTTTCTGAGTAGGTTATGCCACCTATTTGGAATTTTCCAAGTTGGCATAACTTCCACCTAATTTGGTTATTTGGGAGTTATTGCCCCTCTTGGAATTATTTTCTGATATTCTGCTATATATTCTGCACTCACCTCTCCCTCCTATCTAGTCCTATCTGGCTCCTATCTAGTTGGATCTAGCTCCTATCAAGGATTCGGATCAGCATATATCAAGTCTACATGAGTTCATATTAACTCAATCAATTCAAGGGAGAGTTGAGGCATATTGTATCATTTAGTGTGTGATAATAACATCATTTTGTTATTGCACTATATTCCTGCATTTTATCTCTTGCCGCTCTCGTGTGGAAGGTTTATCTTAGTTTTCGCGGTGATCACGATGTCGGGCTATATCTGAGCTCTTACAGCATGGTATCAGTCGGATCACCCTTCTCAAATTTGAGATTTGTGAGTTTTAATCGGTATTGCAGGTTGCAGCATGCCTTTACTTGTTTTAAGTAGCTGATTCTACCTTTTCATGCTGTTTTTGGTTGTTAGGGTCGTTTTATGTTGCTAAAAGGCATTTTTTTACACTAGATCCAAATTTTCTGCTTATATTTTGAAGAAGAAATCATGCATAAGGTTTGTTTACAGCAGAAAAAACCATCACGGGTCATTGCTAGTTTTATATATCACGGGTTATATATTTTGCAGAAATTAGAATTGGAACATTTCAGAGGCGATTTCCATTGCATTTTGATTTTTGCGTCAATGCTTTGGAGGGCCATAATTGATCATCTGAGCTTTTTTTGAGAGCAATTTTTTTTATTTGGGTTAAATTTAGCGAGGGCTTTGCGATTGGTATGATCCATTTTTTCTCAAGTAATCTGGATTTTCTAGAAATTCAGTTTTATCAGTAGATCTGAAGGACAGTTCTCGTTTTTGGAACTTCGAATGGCTATAACTTTCACATATGACCTCAGATCGAGGTGATTCTTTTTTTGAAAGTTGATATTTTTTTGAGAACTATACATTGGTGCTATTTTGAGGTTCTGATATTGAGATTATTTTATACTTTCAGTATTTGGGTCCAATTTTAGACATTGTAAAACTCTGGAAAATAACTCCAGAATTGTAAATGCACTAATTATAAAGTGACATAATTAAATTTTTTCTGGGGGGGATCATGATTGAGTGAATTTTGGGGGATAATCTTGTAGTTGATTCTTCATGGGTTTTTCTATTCATCCTTCTGTGGTAATGTTGAATAAGGATAATTATGAGTCTTGGAAGAATGGCATCTTGAAAAATATCAGGTGGCTTAAGCTCTTTCCATACCTTTATGGAATCATACCTAAACCAGACACACCTTGGAAGCAATCAAAATTTGGGGTAATAATAATGATCACATTATAGGATTAATTAGTACATATATTGGTGTTGATATTTATGTGGAGATCTCACATATTGAGTGCCCACACACACTTTGGACCAAGATTTGGGAGATTTTTGGAGACCATCATATGTCTCCATTCCCAGATGATCCTGTTGCAGATTGTTTAATTCCCCTTGATGATGTTGATAACATACCCTATGATGATGATACTTTAGAGGAGCTTGAGGATAAAAAATGTCTTGAATGTCTAGTTGACAAAGAGACTTCTCTTCTTTCTTTTCCTCCTCCTATTGAGATCACATCCTCATCTACTATTGCATCTAAAGATACTTGCATTGCTACATTCATGGCTTCTTATGATTCAGTGTAGCATGATACACATTATCTTCTAGATATAGCTACTTTAGATGACTACTTGATAGACATTGCAGGTTTATTTATGAAGTCTCATGTTTCAAACTTGGGAGACACTATTCATGACATCCATCTCCTCTTTGATGAAGTTGATTCTTCTTCAGTTGTTGTGGAGGAACCTTTGTATCCTCTTGTTGATTCTCCACATGATCATTCATCCGCAGAGTTTGCTGACCCTTGGATGCGCAGGCAGCATTTGGAAAGTACGGTACATGGGAGGAATATCTTTGTCTTGATTTTGTTCTACATCCATCTCCACTAGGTTCTGGATTTTCATCTTCTACAGCGTGGCCTAGAACACTTGATTTGATGGTGACATCTTTCAACATCAACATGGAGACACCTGAGCAGAGTTCAGAGACTTCATACATTTTCATCATTCTTCCTTCATTTTCTTTTCAGAAATGGGAAGACATTCTTCATACACCTTTGGTTTTGTTTCTTCCTAAGGGGAGGAACATTGTTCGACGATCATGGACCATGTTCTACATTCAGCTTCGAGCTTCAACCATTGTCATAGTTGACTACTTTGGGGAAGGCTACATGGTCTTTCCTATCCTTTCTATTTTGGAGGGGACTTCTTCCTTGCATGGGATTCTTCTTGTGTTGGGAAACTTGTTTTCTTTTCTCTCTTTTGGGAGGAGTTTTGTCCCACTGGGTTTTCTCCTTTACTCCATTTGTGAGAGAGTATTTTGTACATGGGTACCTAACATGGCCTAGTAGCCGGGACCCATATTTGCATCTTTGCATTCTTTCATCCTTTCACCCACCACAAAAATTTGTATGTAAAGGGGGTGTTAGATAAGGATTTTTAATATTATTTTTCCTACATTTATTAAAGCATACCATAGGTTATAGGATGTGGTTTACGCGAGGGCCAGCGTGGCAATCAGCGATTACATGTGTTAACTCCCACTCCACACTTGGGTGGTTAGGTTTCACACCTCTTTGGCCTTATATGCCACCTCTATGAAACCACTCATTTGTCTCTTAAGTGAGTTGTACCTATTTGGAATTTTTCCAGAGTAGGCATAACTCCCACCTAATTTTGTTATTTGGGAGTTATTACCCCTCTTGGAATTATTTTCCCATATTCTACTATATATTCTGCACTCACCTCTCCCTCCTATCTAGTTCAGATCTAGCTCCTATCTAGTTCAGATCTAGCTCCTATCTAGTTCAAATCTAGTCCAGATGAGTTCATATTAACTCAATCAATTCAAGGGAGAGTTGAGGCATATTGTATCATTTAGTGTGTGATATAACATCATTTTGTTATTACGCTATCATTCATTTTACATCTCTTCTTGCTCTTATTGTGGAAGGTTTATCTTGGTTTTCTTGGTGATCACGGGTGCTTCGAGTTCATCAACAACTCTTACATAGGGGAGGAGACTTCAACCATTAGAAATTTTCTTAACATCTTTTCATGAGCATGAAGCATATAGGGGGTCTAGGAGGATTTTCAACACTTAGACAAATTTGTTCACCACCATCTCTCTTCCATTTGGGTGCATTTAGCATGTTGAGGAGGAATTAACACTTAGCATACGTCTTAGCTTCATCTTGGACTTGGGCGCATTTCATGTGTTGAGGGGGAACTTAACACTTAGCAACTTTTCCAATGCCCTTATAGCCTAGCAAGTTGGGCGCATTCGGAGACCCTTGCAGGATTTTTACACTTAGAAACTTTTTATCCACCTAGCAAGTTGGGCGCATTTGGCATGTCGAGCAGAACTAATGCCTTAGAATATTTCCTTGATGCCTCTTGAGATGGGTGCATTTGGGGGTAGGAGGAGGAAGTTTCCAAACTCTTAGAATATTTTTCAAGGAGCTAACACCTTCAACATGTTTGGGTGCATTCAAGGGGTCAAGGAGGAATAAGCCAACACTTAGAATATTTTCCTTCACACATGCTAGAGATGGGTGCATTTTGGGGTAGGAGCAGGATTTTCAATGCCTTAAAATCTTTTACTCCACCCACCTTCACCTTGGGCGCATTTTGGGGGTGGTGAAGGAATTTTATCCACCTTAGGAAACTTTTATTAAAATATTAAATGTAATAGTAATGATCATCTTAGCTCCTAGTTAGTTTTAGTATTAATTTAGGATTCGCAGCTTTAGTTGATTTAGCATCTTTCTAATTTCTGTTTTAGTTTGCTTTAGTTTACGATGGTTTCTTTTTAGAAACATTGTCTTGTTAATTTCTATATAAGGAGCTTTCGTCTCCTCTTGTAAACATACAATTATGAATATCAATTATCTTTTCATGGTATCAGAGCTCAGACTTGAACTTGACTAGTTTTAGCTGATTGTTTTTTAGGAATTTTTAAAAAATTGAAGTTTTTTTAAGTGAAGAATTTTGAAGGAATTTTTTATGGGTTTTTGAAGCAGATTTTCGTAGGAATTTTTGCTGAATTTTTGTGAAGAATTTTTTCAAAGAATTTCAAAGTGTTTTTTGAGGGAGATTTTTGAAGTTCCTTTTGCATGAAATCGCGTCCTCCTTCAAGGGTTTTTGACAACTCTTTTCCTTCTAAAAATTGCGGGTTGGTTTATGAGGAAAATCATGGTATTTTTGGAGGCGTTATCTGCTAAAGTCACGTCGTTTCTGTAAATTGTGACCCTTCTGTTCTGGGATTTTTTTCTGTGATCGCGTGACCTAGGGTTTGCC
This sequence comes from Sequoia sempervirens, assembly GCA_007258455.2. Classification (NCBI taxonomy): domain Eukaryota; kingdom Viridiplantae; phylum Streptophyta; class Pinopsida; order Cupressales; family Cupressaceae; genus Sequoia; species Sequoia sempervirens. The sequence goes on from VDFB02118555.1 coordinate 20,902, forward strand.
TATTTTTTGACGTCTTGACCAGCAGTTGCGCGGATTTTTTTGAAGGCATTTTTCGTGGTTTCTAAATGCGTTTTTTCCTGAGTATTTTGTGGGTGCACGGGTCTTCTGTGTGGCGTCTTTTTTCAGCGAACTGGGTTCTATTCTTGGTTGCGTCTGATGTATTTCTTCTCTGTTCTAGCAAAAATTGTGTTTTAAAAAAATGCGTGAGGGTTTTTTTGTTCGTGGGCATTTTGTGATGGATATCTCAGTTCAAAGTTTTTCTAAAGCGATTTTAAGTCCACGACTCCCTGGATTTTTTTCTCATGTTTTTTTTGAGTTTCTGCACGTCTTTTCTGGGCACGCAACTGTGATTTTGAGCGGCAGATTTTTCTTGAAGATTTCTCAGTTTGTGGGTCTGAGCAATTTCTAGAAGATTTTTGGCTGTGATGAGTTCTTTGTGATAGGTTTGTGCAAAAGATTTCTTTGTGACCTAGGGTTTTTTCTAAAACTCGTAGGTATCTTTTTCCTGATCTTCATGGACAGGATTTTCAAAAGTTCATGGGTTTTCGTGCTTGTTCTTGCCAGGGCTTTTCTGTTGCAATTAGGGTTTCAATAAAGTTTTGAGACAATTTTTCTCTCACGAAAAACGCCTGATGTTATTGACAGAATTTTTTCTCAAAATTGAGCCCGGTTTGACAAAAATTTTCTGGGAAAAATAAAAATTCTACAAAGAGTTTTTTGAAATTTTTCACTTAGCGTTTTTTATGAAGAGTTTTTTGACAATTTTTTCCTATCTAAAAATCGTGGGTTGTTGCTACGGTTCGCAAACCAATTTTTTGGGCGATTTTTTTCTCAACAAAAATCGTGAGCTTGAAGATTTTAAAAGTTTTTAGAAAATTTCTATAAAATTTTGCTGATTCAAAAAGGATTTTGAGTTACCAAAATCTTACTTTTTAAGATTTTTCGAAGTTTTTTCTAAAATTTTTTACAGTTCATGAGTGTTGTGCTAGCTGATGTCCAGAGTTTATGCCGGTTGATCACAGACTTTACCTCGTTTTTCGGGTTTTTGAAAAACAGGGGGGATGGTTGCTTTGTCCAACCTCATGTTGGAAAGTACACAGAGGTTCATTGGGAAAAGTTATTCTACTTGGAAGCAGAGGAAGCTCACAGTTTTTGAGTGTCGATGTCTTGATTTGATTGTTCTGCGAGAAAGGATTTGTAATTCCATGGTGTTTATGCTTCTCCAGATATCAGTCACCGATGATATGTTTCTAAAAGACTTTGGTTAGACTTAGTTTTTTGTTTGTATGATGACCATTAAGGGATGGTATTAAAATATTAAATGTAATATTAATGGTCATCTTAGCTCTAGTTAGTTTTTAGTAACTTAAGTTACGCTTTAGTTGATTTAACATCTTTCTAATTTCTGTTTTAGTTTGCTTTAGTTTACGATGGTTTCTTTTTAGAAACATTGTCTTGTTAATTTCTATATAAGGAGCTTTCGTCTCCTCTTGTAAACGTACAAATATGAATATCAATTATCTTTTCAACTTTTCTCAACCTCACTTCATGACAGTGCGCATTTTGGGGGTGGTGAAGGAATTTTACATGCCTTGGAAACTTTTCTCAACCTCACTTCATGACAGGGCGCATTTAGGGGGTCCTACAGGAATTTCTTCAGATGTAGAAATTTTTTCATGGCTTCTTCTCCTTGAGGGCGCATTTGAGGGTATGAGTAGGAATTTCCAAACTGGAAACTTTTTCCATCTTTCTGCCAGTCTCATCTTGGGCGCATTTCACAGGGGGGTGAAGGAAATTTCTCAGATTTAGACATTTCTCTGGCTTGCTCGCTCTTGTTTTACTATATTTAGTAAGCCCTCTGATTTTCATGCCTCTGAAGCTTGGATTGATCTGAAATTTTAAACACAGGATCCTCGTGACCCAGTTGATCTGTTCATACTGCCATCTCGTG
>VDFB02118556.1:0-16745 GCA_007258455.2 Sequoia sempervirens
TGTTTCAAAGATAGCCATGTAAATAATTGAAGTGTTATTCAATTTTTGGTTTTCTTCCTTTTCGACAAATTATATGTAAAAGCAGAAATTGTAATTACATGTAATCAAATTACAAGTAAAGATAAATTATGACTGTAATTTGGAATAATTCAATTGCAAATAGTTGGTGGTTGAGATAATTTCTCAAATTAGTTGGGATCCTCCCACCTTTTTCTCATGACTTCTCTCCTATAAATACTTGAGGAGGTCCCTTGTAATCATTATCTTTTTGGCAATAGAGAGAGAACTCTGCAAAAATTTACAGCAAAGAAGACTTTGTGCTTTGTGTATGTAAACCTGATTTTCAAGCAATACAAGGAAAGGATATAAGGTTTCAAACTTTTTGTTTTCAAACTTTTTGTTGAATCTTATTGCATGATATTACTATGTTCTTATGTCATAGTGATACAATTTTCTGAATTATTCTTGTGATCTCATGGAGCTATTGTGATAAGACTTTGGTCTGATTTCTTGCAGTCTTCGTGCTATAAGTTTGAAAGATTAAATTAGCTTAATTTGTGATTAGGAGTTGAGAATAATTATAAGTCTTTGTGCTTGTGATAATTCCCATATTAAATAATTCTTGAATGCATTATACTTATAGACTTTGTGTTGTTATATGTTGCAAATTGTTCTTAAATTATCTTTCAAAAAGGGTTTATAGGATCTTAGATTCTCAAGACTTTGTGCTTGGAGATTATTTTCCCGTTCGAAAGGAAGTGACGGAAGTCTTTGTGCTTTCAGGAAACTTCATTTCCTCTCTTTCAATTTTATTGCAGGTTGTTATAAGATTTTTTCTAAAATTTATTGTTACTTTTCTATGAAGAGAAAAGAATCTAATCTTTCCTGAAACAAGAGGAAAGGTTGTTGTTCCATCCATTTTAGTTTTAGTTAGTAAAAAGGGGAAGCCTTCCCTAAATTAGGAGAGTATTATACTCACACACTGTGGGTAAAACCACCATTTTGCTAAACCTCACAAGTTTGCAAAATATTCATCCAATAGGGGAAACTTAATAATATTACTATAATTACAATAGAAGTAGTGTTCCATAGAAACACTCCCCAATCCCCATATTTTTTGGATGCAGGGATTTAGAAGGGGTGTCCCTCACCATCCCACCATTGCCACTTAAGACTTGGGGACATTTTTTATATGTCCCCCTTTTCTAGAGAGTTTTGGGGACTCTTAGATATTTTTGAGAAGGCCAAGGGACTCCCAAGAATCTCCTGAATGTCTCAAAGACTTCTAGGCATCCCTTGTGGTGAATAGCTTAAAAAGGTATTTTTAAAAAATCAATTTTTTTTTTTGAAAGCTGTACCACAAAGCTTAACCTTGATGGCTTATGTGCTCCATTCAAAACCTAAACAATCACAAAAATATACAAATAAGCATCTAAGTTTCATTCCAACTCACTCCAAAATTACAAAAATAATCTCTATGAGTGAAAATGATTGCAAGTGAAGGCATTAGGATTTAGGAATAGCCAAAGGAAGAGTATGAGGAAGAGTGATATCAATCCATTATTGATTCAAAGGATTCAAACATTATTCAAGCCTTAAGGTAGGTTTTCTTAATGACTACATTTAAAATAAAAAATAATTGTTCAATTTAATAACTAATTACTAATTTTAGTTAACAAATTTAGTAATTGATTTATGAGATTACAATTTACATTGTTGCAAATTTCAATTTAAGTTCATTATTTAGTTTTACAAAGGAATAATGATCATATTTTAATTTTTTTAATTTTATGACAGTAATATTTTTATTATTTAGGTTTTCCATTTTTTGTCAAATTAAGACTTTATTTTTTTTGTATCCTTTTCTTTTGCACTTAAAGTAAGAAAAACAAAAGTGAAATACTTTTTTGAAAAATGTTAAAAACAAGGATTCCTATTTATGTATCCTCTACTTCTACATTCCATGTGACCTAAAGTAAGAAAAATAAAAAAATCCTTGTGTCTTAACCCTTGCATTATGCATGGTTTGAATTTTAATTTTTAAGTTATAAACTTATAGATTTTATATTGTTTATTGTAGTGTCTCTAAGCATGATTTATCATAGCATGAGTGAGGATGAGATTGAGCCTCAAGATGTTGAAGTAGAAGTTGAAACTAAATTCGATTATGCACTTAATGAAAGTACAAAATAAAAGAGGGGTGAAGCTAGTGGTTCCATTGAGAGTGAAAATGTTAGTTGCCCTTCCAAAATGCTATAAAAAATATGATAAAATATCCTTTTGATCTTGTCATTTTAAAGCCGATAAGGGCGTGGTTCGGTGGTCAAGTCGCTTGGTTGTAGTGATGGCCACCAGGGTTCAAACCTTCACTGGGCCAAAGTGCTCGCAGGCCTTGTGCCTTCGCTGGGCCTTTGTGCTCGCGGGTTTGGTTGTCTCTTGTGGTTTGTTGTATCCGGTTCATAGCTCCGGTCAAAAAAAAGCGTTTACCCCTAAAAAAAAAAAAAAAATCTTGTCATTTTAAAAAAAAATGCAATTAAGTTACAATCAAAGTCTGTGACATCTGCGGGTGATACGTTGTGAAAATACCACTTTCATAAATTTAAAATTTCAAGGTAACATTGCTAGAGTAAATTCCCACCTCCTTCATATTTGAGTCAAAGGTGTAGAAGAATGTGTCAATTTGTTAAAAAAATTGAAATAGAGGGTGAAATATGTAAATTATGGGCCAATATTGAAAAAATTGTACCTATATTTGCTTCTTTACCATTAAGGGGGAGAGTCTTCAAAATTCATGTACTTTGTAAAGGCCACAAAAATATATCCTAGTTTCTTCTAGTTCGGGTGGAGTAGAGTCCAAGGGGAAAGTAGGATGGCTAGTGGTGCTCCAAACCCACTTGTAAATTTATTCAATGTGTGATTGGAAGATGAGACAAATGATTCCATTGAAAAATTATTATTTTCCGATCACATTCCACTCCATATAGTTTTATAACCTTATTATAAGGAGGCTATGGTAAAGATAATAAAGGAATCACCATCATATGTGCCATTAGGGGAGACTAAATCAAGGACAATAATATTGAATAAGAATCATTCCAAGATTAATATTTTAATGGATAATATGAAGGAATTGTAGGTCACAATTGGATGTAGCATAGTCATGGATGGGTGGACAGGCATTAGGCATTACCCACTCATCAATATTATGATTACATGTACAAATGGCCCTTATTTCCTTATGATTTTTGAATTTTTAGGGTATCATAAACATGTTGATTTTAAATTTCAAATCATTAAAGATGCTATAGATGATGTTGGAAAAAAAAAATCACTGCAAGTAGTGATAGATGTGACCCATGTATGCAAATTTCTAGGGAAGTTAATTGAGGTGGCCTATAGGAATATTTAGTGGACTCTGTGTTGTGTGCATGCCATGAATAATGCAATCAAGGACATGAGAAAAATTGGTTGGATCAAAACAATTGTTAGTCATGTTAGAGATGCGTAGATGTTTATTTGCAACCACCACACTTTACATGCACTCTTCAAGACCTTCTCTAAGAAGGAATTCTTGAAACCTATGGGGACTAGACATACAACACATTTAATTCTCTTGGGGAGGATATTTGATTTTCAAAAAGGAATTGCAACTAATGGTTATGAAAATAAAATGGAATTGGTGGCCTAAGTCCAAGATATAGTAGGGGAAGAGGGTGAAGGATGTGGTGAATAGTGATGTTTTTTGGGATGATGCAAAATATATTGTTTCCATCATACTCTATTATTCAAAGTGATTGTGTATGGGGGTGATAATTGACATAATCTTGGAGGTGTATGAGTGCATACTAAATATTGGAGGTGTATTAGTGCATACTATGCTTGAAAAAATGAAGTTTGATATGAGATAGAAAGATCCCACATTCAAATTCTACAAATAACATATTTAGTTAGTCACACATACAGATGGGAGAAGCTCAACACTCCTTTTCACATGGCTGCTTATACATTGAACTTGAGGTGGTGTGTTCAAAGGCTAGATAAAATTACACCTATATAATATGTTGAGGTGAATGCATGGTTCATGAAGGTTATTCAAAATTTGTATGATTATATAGATGCTAACATCATTCATACTCTAATTTGCAAGCCCTTCCCCATACTCTTTCAGATCATAACCCCCTCATGTTAAATGAACACTTTGATGTTGGTCCTTTTCCATTCCATTTTGAGATAATGTGGGGTTCTCTCCCAGACTTTAGAAATAAAGTTGCTAGTTGGTGGAATGTCGCAATTAGTGGCTCCCCCATGTTTAGAGTTTTTCTAAAACTCAAGATTGTCAAAAATAAGGTAAAAGGTTGGAGCAAGTGGGTTTTTGGGGATGTCTTCCACCAAAAAAGAGATATTTCTGCTAAACTTAAAGATAACCAAACAAGAATGGAGAATGGGCATGTTAGTGAATAGACCTATTAGGAGAAGAATTATTGCACTGAATGGGACCAAATTTTGAAAAAAGATGAAATATTTTAGAAGCAAAAGTCTAAAATTCAATGGTTGAGAGAAGGAGAATGCAACTCTTTCTTCTTCCACATATCTACTCTCAAACATAGAAAAAAGAACCAAATAAAGAAGGTAAAGGATGATTTGAGAGTGGAAGCCACCACCCTAGCTCGGATTGGCCAGTTGGTCTCTAGTTATTTTCAAAATGCATTTTCCAAGCTTACGGGGGCCCCTCGCTCTTCTACTGATGACCACTTGTTGGACTCCATTCCCCCAACTCTAACTAACTTGGATAATGTTGCTATTCTTATGGTTTTCACTCTTGAGAAAGTCAGATTGAAAGTCTTCAACATGGGTGCTTTCAAGGCCCCTAGGACCAAATGGCTTCCCTTCAACTTTCTTTCGTGAGTATTGGGAAATTGTTGGAGAGGAATTATTCCTTGAAGCCAAATACTTCTTTAAGTCTAGAAAAAATATAAAATAGTTGAACCATACCTTCTTGGTGCTCATTCCCAAAAATGAAGACCCCTAGACCATGGCTAACTTTAGGCCCATCAACTTGTGCAACACAATTTACAAGATCTCCAAAATCTTAGTCAATCACTTGAAACCTTTTTTGGATAAAATGATTAGCCCATGCCAAAAAGGATTTGTCCCTAGTTGCCACATATTGGATATTGCAATTTCCATGCATGAAATCCTTCATTCAATGGATAGATGTAACTATGTTGGTATGGATTTTAAACTTGATATTTCCAAAGCTTATGAAAAAGTCTTGTGGAGTTTTCTTCTCAAATTTTTAGCTAAGTTTTGCTTCAATATTTTTGTGGTGAATCTCATTTTCGAATGCATATATACTGTCAAATACTTGGTGTTGGTCAATGGTGCCATAACCCAATTTTATTGCATATTTATTATAATATGGTAAATTGAATTATTGAAGAAATTCAATATATATTAAATGGAAATTTTAGAATTTTCGAAAATAGATTGAAAGAAGTTGATTGATGTTGACAATGAGAACTTTTGAAATTATATTATATGCTATCAAGAATTGAACGTTGGTGATAAATTTTGCAAGTGCAAGTGTTTGTAGTTGTAGGGTGATAGGTTGAAGCATGAGAGCACGGTTGAAGTAGGATTGTTTAGTCAGATTGAATGGTAAGCCAGATGGAATCTAGGTGCACACACCACAAATGGCATGTGACTTGTATTTGAACTATTTTACATATATATGAACATAATTTCATGACTTGAATTGTTTCAATGATTGAAAATGAATGGCTTGTAGATTAAATTGTCTACCTAAACTTTGTGTTTTGAAGAAAACGAAAGTACATATTTTAAAAAATGATTAAAACGATACGAGTTTCATTATGTAAAATTAAGTAGAAAGAAACCCTTTTAGTTCACATATATATGGATGCTTGAGATGAAATTAAAGTTCCTTATTTAATTAAATGATAGCATATGGAACTTATAAGCTCCTTCAAACAAACAATCTACACACACACATATATATACATGTATGTAAATAAATGTGAATACATACATATACAAAATGAAGAAAAAACATAGTAAATATGAATGAAATTATATATATATATATACACATATACATATATAGGTATACATATTTATATTGGGTGATCCCACAATAGTGGTTTACAATTTTTAGCCAAACTGGTCACTGAAATAATTTTATTTTAACTAAATCTTCACTTTCAAGCACCTATAGTAGCTAAAAAGTGAGGAATGATACAAAGTAGAGTTTCGTCAAATTTTGTCTATAGATCCTAAAAATATTTTTTTCAAATTTTTTGGAATCAGATTACATGTTTTTTTCCACCCCCCTCTAAAACTAGTTTTTTTCATAAAACAACAATTTAAAAAAGTGATGCACATCGTATAATGCATAACTTTTTTTCCATGAAGGATAAAATTCTAATTCTTTCGAATTTATATTTTTAACTCTGATATCTAGTGCTTCCACTTGGTTAGATATTTTTTTATATAATTTTTTTTCTTTAATCAAGTTTCAAAGTCAAACAAATTACAATTCAGACATAGCGCAACCATATAACACGTAAGTTTTTTTGTATATATCGAAATTCAATTTTTTTTTGTTGGATCAAGGACTTCAATATCTAGTGCACTCATATTTTTCAAAAAAAACTTTGATAATCTACTATTTTTTTTCCACACGTAAAGAATAGAGACCTTCATTTTCGATGAAAAAACTATGTTTAATAAAACTAAAAATATATACATAATAAAATCAAACCATATTAAAATTATATTCCTTGGATAGCTCGTACCAAGGACTACCTAATTCTAGTTGGGTTTGTGAAAGCTTTGCCATTTTCATGTTCAAACCAAGCTCCGAACTGAAAAAAATGGGTTTTTTTTATATTTTAGGGGGAAAATGAGGGATAAGGGGGGTTCGTACAAACCCCTAAGGGTTCGAGTGAACCACCCTTCCTAATGCATTTTTTTTGGTTTTTTTGGCAAGCAAGATTCAAATGGGTTCGCTTGGACCTTAGCTCGAGAAAACCCCTTATGGATTTGCTTGAACCAGTAGGTTCGTACGAACCCCCAAAATCACATTTTTTGCCTTGGGGTCATTTTTTGTGAGTTTTCCTTCCTCACTTGGAATTGTAAACCACTTTTGTGGGTTTACCCTATTCTTATTGAAATTAAATTCGATAACTGATAATATCCCAAATTAGACTATTTGAAATCAAATGAAAATCATGAAGGAATCCTACAAAGGACGTGGTCTGCCATAAATTTAATGGCAATATTCAAAACAATATAGTGGCCAACAACAAGGAAATAATGCCATAATGGCAACACCTAGTAACATGCAAAAAATATATTATTTCCATTTCAAATTCATAACCCTAGGTAGAAAGCACAATGAATGAAATCATTTGGCTCAAAGGAAAAAGTAGGGAAGAGCTCATAGAATTGGGAAAAATTAGAGGCAACTTTCACAAAAGCTTGATTTATCAGGTAAATTGACTTCTTTAGAAAGAAGCTCGAATTTTCTATTATCATTTTTCTTGATCATGCAAGGGGTATTCTTCCATTTTGTCGAATGAATTATTAGCACTGTAAAATGTAAATTTTCTATTGAGTAGCCATGACCTTGAGTCGAGTATTGTGTTGGTGTTGATCATTATTTTACATCGTACGACCAATGGAAACCTTTGTATGAGTTTTATTTAAAGCCTTATCAACTAGCTCACAGAGCTAGGCTGAGGCTTAGAGCCATTAAGATGTGATTGTCCCTTAGACTCACACTTTAGTGCTAGCTATTTGATGGCTAATCATTCTGATTCAATTTTGTATGTATGTATGCTTAATTTTGTAGATGATCAATTATCAATCCTATGGAAAGGGTATCATACCCTATGTCTTCTTTTTGAATGTATCATATTCTCTTTTATCGATTGGGCTGATAATGGTAAGCAACATAATAAAATTCTTGAGATTGTATTGTATATATTATAATGCCATCATGGTTCAGTAGGAATGGTAGTGAAATATTAGTTAAGATTCATTAAACCCAAGTAGGGTTTGATCTATATGATCGACGAGTTGTTTCCTTGTAACTATGATCAATATGAGTATGCATGTTGATTTGAGTGGTGTAAAACCAACATTGCTTTAAGGGCATATCCGTACATGACTCTTGTTGCTAAGAAAGAAATGCATCAGACCCATAAGAATGGTTGATTCTAGAGTGACCAATAAATGTTTTGTTTGTAACTTAGAAAGGTGTGAGTTTTGCTTAGAACCCCCAAAATTTTGTGTCTTGTCTCATAACCAAAATACTTGTTCAGGCTTTACATCGATGAGCATGTTGATCTTAGAATCATTTAATTTATAAAAGTTTCACATTAAATTTTAGTAATGAAAGTGTTCAAAGATCTGAATATCGGGCATTTTTCTTTCATGTATGAAGTTGGGCTAGTTTGTTTTGATAGTGAAATATTTTTGGCTTGCTTTGAAATTGACATATGAGTTAGTTGTAGACAATATTCATTACTAGAAAAAACAACATTGTTTATTATCTATTCATTGGAAGATAACCTTGTTTTGTTTAAAATAGTGAACATTAAATTGTAATGTTATCATTTAGCATCTAAACAACTTGAAACAACAATGAGTAAATTGAAAATAGCAATTTTTTTGTTGGAAAATGACATTGTTTGTCATTAAATGTAACTGTTTAGTCTGGAACAACATTGTATTAATGTAGAAAATTAATATTTTTTTGCAAATGACACTAATTTTTTGTAAAGTTATCTTTGTAGCTGAAAATAGTCATGTCCATTAAACTATTTAGCTAGAACAACATTGAATAGTTGTAAACTGTGAACATTCTATATGAAACAACTTGTTCTATAACCGTTTAGTAGGAAACAATACTAGTTCTATTAAAATGATGAATGTTCATATGTAAAAAGAAATGTTAGTATCACAATTTTGTGAGAATGCAAAAGAAACAACGGTATATGTGAAACTGTTAACATAGACTTGTTTTGGATTCTTTATTTTGACAAAAGAAACATAAAATGGAATAATATTTAATGATTGCAATCTAATTTAATGGTTTATTTCAAAATGTATGCACAAATCAAAAACTTAAGTAGGAACATATATGTGGATGCACATAGACTTCGTCTATGTGCATACACATACTTGTGACATACCTTCTTTTGTTCTTAATTCATTTTAAAATGGATAATACTTATTTTGAAAAGTAAGGTTGAGTCATGAGAATGCTATCATAGATTGTTGAATTACTCTATTTGAATCATGTATTTGATTTCAATTTATAGGGTAAATTAGTAATCTAATTCCTCTCTTTTGTGAACATATGTGAGAAGAATACTCTAATATTTGAACAAAACAGTGATACCTAAGTAGAATAGAGCACCTCAGGGTAGATGTTGCTAGAGGCTAAATAGTTATGAGATGTTATATTGTAGAAATTTACCTTATGGGATGGGTGTTGAAATGTATTTTACAGAGTATAGTTTTGTTTTACCAAAACCTATTGTTTGTTGTTGTTGCAACACGTTTGATATGCTTTGCCAAGAAATATAGTTCATTTTGTATTTAATAACTCTATGATATCATTCTCTACCATTCCTAGCATAGATCTTGAATTTTCTTTTCTAACTTGTAGATAGATATTGCATGTTGATGTATAGGCACGCACCAAATTCCACCTTGCATATTGTTCTCTTGCTAAACTTTCCATGCAGGTTTCGGTATTCTTCAAGCTAGAATAATTTTGGGGAAGCATAAGCTTCATGGATGGGTGGTAAGGCACTTCAACCATGTTCTCATCCACTAGTGGAGGCAAGTGATAAGGATAACCTTAGTTGTTCACAAGACAATTTTAGTCTAATATGTAACTTGATGTAATACATTCATGTATTTGATGTAAAGTGCACAATGTAATGACTTTGTGGCCTTAGGAGACAATTCAAACCTAATATTGTAATTTGACTTTTGAAGTGAATATATGAATCATTGACTCATTTTTAATGGACATATTTAGCTATGATTGACTTTAGCCACTAGTTATGTCTTTTTAATTTGGAATATATTCATGTGTCATTTACAATAATGTTAAGTAATAATTTAGGATGGGTTATTACATTTGGTATCATAGCTTAGGGTTCAACTCTAGGCCTTTGAGTCTACCATAGTTTTACTAGGGATAGTTGACCCTTGACCAAAAATTTAGTTATCCTGAGAATTGACTGAACCTAGATTGAATGCAGGTATGGGAAGATCAAAAGTAGGATGAAGGAAAGGGAAAAATATTAGAACCTCATGTAAGAATGATGTAAAGGAAGAAAATTCCAAGATGCAGATTCAATCATAAATTCCCCATGACAAAACTCTATCTTAGGCCCTTACACAACTCAAGCTAGAAAGAGGCTTGAAGATTGAGGAGAAGCAAACACCTAAGATCAAAAAGATTTCCACAACCTAGGACTAGCCTCTAGGGTGTGGACCTAATGCACCCTTGTTGACTAAAGAGGAAAAGGAGAGCTTGCATGCTCAACCATCCTCTTTTGTAAAGTTTGATGTGAACTTAGATGAGGATCTGGAGGAATTTCCTGTTTTTGATGTCGAGAAATCATAATGATGTAACAAGAATCCTTTTGTAAATAAGGGTCTATTGACTCACCTTTAATAAAAATAAATTCAAATAATATTTTTTTGGTGTGTTCAAATGAAGGACTCTAAAATGCGTTTAGTATTCATGAATGTGTATTTCTTCTAAGAATGAGAGATATATACATATAAAAAAAAATGTGATGTAGAATAACAACATTTATTTGTAGAACCCTATGTTGAGATGCGATAGATGTAAATGTGTTGCAAGTTAAGTGTGGAACAACATGGTGACTACCAAAAAAGACATAGGTGGTAGTGGTCCTAATAATGAACCTAACAAGAGACTAGAATACATTCTAGAGCTTCTGAACCAACAAGAGTCTCACATGGATCACATAGAGAAAGAATTATGTGTGGAATGTGAGGATCGGGATTGCAAGAATGCAGAAGGAAACCAAGGAGATGGTGGTCTAGGGGTAGGTCCATGAGGATGAATTGAGGAAGAGCTTGGGAAAGATATCAAAAAAGTAGTGCCACCTAAGTTCAATGGTAAGGCTATCAGAGTAGTATTTGAGGCTTGGATTATAGAGATGGAAAAATACTTTGGGCTTTGTAACCTTTATGAACAAACTAAGGTGGCATGGGCTACTTATCAGCTCTTAGATAAAGCAGTGACTTGGTTAGATAATGAGAATTTAGAACAAAATATTTAGCCTACTAATCACTTGGGAACTCTTCCTCTAAGCCTTTAGGAAGAGATGGTTACCGCAACTTTTCTTTTACAAGAAAGTGATGGAATATCAAAACTTAACCCAAAGAAATATGATTGTGATTTAGTATTGGGAAAATTTCACCAACCTATTGAAGTATGTGCCTCAGTATCAAGGAGATGAATGGTTTCATATTTAGAAATTTATAATGGGACTCAGACCCCACATAGGAGCTAAAGTGGATATGCATGAACCACAAACCATGAATGAATTATTCCTAAAAGCCACCAAATAGGAAGAAAAATTGTAGCAATTATCCAATCTTCACAATGACTCAAATTTTGAATCATGGTATAGGAAAAAGAGATTTCATAAAGGAGACAAGAGCCATCAGATCCATAATCTCAAAAGGGGAAGTGATTCATGGGAGAAGGGGGAATATGGTAATGGTGGAAAGAATAAGAAGGCAAACAAAATCAAGGGTAAAGACAACCATAAGAAGAAAGTCTTTAGAGTGGACAAGCCAATATGTCGCAAAGGGCCTCATGATGGATGTTATACTTATGGAAGTGATCATTATGCCTTGAATTTTCCTTAATATTCAAAGTCACAGAAGGAAGGAAGCTACCAATAGACTCAACATCACTAGATCCACACTGTAGTGGATAATAGACAAGCAAAGTATCAAGCTACACCAATTCAGTTGGTGGGTAAGCTCTATGCCACAACTATCTTTATCTTAATTGATACTAGAGCTATGAATGTTTATAGATCCTAGAATAATATCCAAGATACCCATTAGACCCGGATACATGGAAAATTCATGGACAGGCCAGTGTGGTAATCAAGCAAAGTGGAGGGTAGATACTTGTCTCTTTTGTAGTGAGTTAGAGCTTCCAACCTTTCAAAATCAGGTCAACTTGTATGTGGCACCTTTAGGCTCATAAGATTTAATTTTGGGAATAAACTAGTTAACTGAGCATAAGGCTATAGTAAACTGTGAGGATAAGGTGTTCAATTGTTTGGATGATTATGGAAACCCAGTTGAAGTTTGTGGAATACAAAGACCCTTAGAGATTAGATAGATTTTTGCGATGCAGCTCAAGAAGGGTCATCAAAAGGGATGTGTAATTTATGCAATGCATGTCAATAATCCTAAAAAAAGGAATTGTATTTAGATGACTATCCTATTCTCAAGGAATTCCAAGATGTATTCCTTGATGAACTTATAGAGTTGCCTCTAAAGCAACAATTTGGCTTTTCTATTGACCTTGTCCCAGGAATTGAGTGTCAAACCAAGGCACCCTATTGGATGACCACCATAGAACTCTATGAGTTGAAGGCCCAATTAATGGAATTTCTAGACAAATGTCTTATAAGACCCAGTGTGTCTCCTTGGGGAGCACCAATTATCTTTGTGAAAAAGACGGATGGAACTTTGCATCTGTGTATAGATTATAATATGTTGAACAAGGTGACCATCAAGAACCAATATCCACTCTTGAGGGTGGATCAGTTGTTTGACCAAATGAAAGGAGCAATAGTATTCTCCAAAATTGATCTTAGGTCAAGGTACCATAAATTGATAATTAAGGAAAAATATATTCTGAAGACTACATTTAGAACTCGATATGGACATTATCAGTTCACAGTGGTATCTTTTGGTTTGACTAATGCACCAACATCCTTTATGAACCTCATGAATAGTGTATTTAGAGACTACTTGGATGACTTTGTTCTAATTTTCATTAATGAAATTCTAGTCTACTCAAAGACTTCTGAAGAGCATGATAGACATTTGAGGATAGTTTTTCAGCAACTGAGAGAAAGGAAACTCTTTGGGAAGTTGTCTAAGTGTTCATTCTATCAGGACAAGGTGCACTATCTAGGCCATATCATTTTAGCTAAAGGATTCTGTAGACCCTGAGAACATCAAGGTGATCATGGAATGGCCAATGCCTCAAAATGTGTCAGAAGTTTGTAGCTTCATGGGCCTCACGAGATACTATAGGAAGTTTGTGCAAGGGTTCTCCTAGATTGCATCTCCTATTACCTCACTCTAAAGGAAGGGAACATGGTTTGAATGGATTGAGAAATGCAAGCAAGCATTCCAAATCCTAAAGGAGAGGCTCACGACAACACCAGTGCTAACCATTCCTGATCCTAATGGGAGATTCATAGTAATCACAAATGCTTCAAGAGAGGGATTGGGAGCATTATTAATGTAGGACAGACAAGTGGCAACATATGAATCAAGGAAGATCAAACAACATGGAGTGAACTATGCACCTCATGATTTAGAATTGGCCATAATAGTTCATGCCTTACAGATGTGGAGACATTACCTTTTGGGAAAGTTGTTTGAACTCAAGACAAACCACTTATAATACATTTGACTGCAAAATACGACGAAACTGTCCGACAAAATATGTAAAATTCGATGTTCGTCGGGTGCTTGTAAAATTTGATGTGTAATTTCCAATTGTTTCGAAAGTTTATCCCCGACGTCCGTCGAAATATCGACGAACTGGTGTTCATTCCGAAATGTCGCTATTATTTTAAAACGAGATGTTAAAACAAACATGAAAAATTAAAAAATCAAATTGTGGCCGACATAAAGAAAAAGTGAGTTCGCACCGATGTATTGCGACAGTGTTTTGCTCTACTTGAGACAGTTTGTGGAGAACTACTGGACGATTTTCCTGGGAAAAATCAGAAAAAATTCAAGAAGATATCACCAGGTTGAGGATAGTCATTGTCTTTTTGCAGAATTCAGTAAGTCAGATTTGTAGTTCCAGGTTTGAAAATCATATTTTAAAGCAATATCTCATCAGATTTCATTTGTAGAGGTTTTGAGAATTTCATGTCCAGATTTTGTTGTGTGGAATCACCATAAGATCACAACGAAGGAACATATTCTTGTGAATGTAATTATGTGATCCATAACTGTATTGGTCATTTGGCACAGTTGTGCTATAACAAATACAGGATGCATTCATGTGTGACCCAAGTTTAATGTGGCTATTTTGTGATAGAAATGGAGGCACTCATTTAATGTAGTTAATTCAGGTTGTATAATGTAGGTGTCAATAATCATCATTGGGTGCATTCAGGTTGTCTCAAGTTTAACAGGATAGGATGTAATTATAGCATGATCGAAGAGTGATTACCTCTTGCTGCAATAAAGAGCCTATAACTCTGGTTGATATGCAGAGTGGTTGTGTTATATCAATTATGTAGTGCATTCAAGCACAACCCATGTTTAATGGGCTATTCTAGAGAGTGATCAAGATTTTCTAAACCTTATGAATGTTACTTGACATATATGTGCATAATCTGAAATTCCTTCAGAGGCTTTTGAAGTATCAATGTATCCTATATAGGGTTTAGAATGATTTCTTTTAATTAAAAAAATAAATAAATGATGTATTTCCCTGTAATTAGATAATGTGGAGATCTCCTAAATCTGCCCCTGCACACTATCCTCTTTGGCACTGTATTCATTACTCCAGCTACTAGGTTTTTGCATGTGACATCTTTAATATCTTCATGACCGTGGCTTTTAAATAGATCTCAGTCTTTGCTTTAATCCTTTTCATGGTAACCCTTGAGTTCCATAATCCACCTTCAATCTCTTCTAAGAACGTTGTCTTAAGCTAGACTGCATAGTATGCATATAAAGCAAGTCCTTCATACCTGCCATTGTTCCAAACCACCACTCACTGCCTTGCTGAAAATGTTGCCTCCATAAGCACAATAGCATGTTTTAAAATCATGGTTGCCGTGATTGACCATTAAGCTCACCACTTTCATCATGAAGATACAATGAAATTTTGTCTTCAAACTCAAGGCATTATGAAGATAACATTGTGAATTGTTTGTTTGTACGATTTGATTTTCTTGCACATTTCTTGCTTTGCTAACTTCCTTTAAAACTGGGTATTGCACCCTCAGGTGCAATCTCAAACTGCTCACTCACTATCACTTGAAGATTCCTTTCATGAGCATCCTTCTATAAAATCAAGTATGCCCTATAGACCTACTTACTCTGAGGGGACTCATTGTTTCATGGTATGTAGTTCTTAAGATCCTTCAACCTTATTGACACTACTTCACAGTCCACAAGGTATTATTCACTATTTTTCCATCTTTGGTGAGTCTCAAAACATTGCTCAAACATGCAATCCACTACCTCCATTATACAATATTAATGGCTAAGAAGAAACATTGAACCTATGATTACCACTGTTACTTCATTTGGACAGTCATTCCTTGATTGCATTTGCCTTGTCTAACACTACCAAAGCATTTGAAAAACCCTTAAGGTCAGCAAGGGGGTAAGGAAACTCATTGTTAAAATCTCCACTTTACTATGCAAGGTTTGAGCTTTATTATCTTGTCACTGCTTAGCCTGTTTTTGACTGTCACATCTCAAGTGGTATCATTCTTCTTACCATTAGATTGCATTTACAAATGGGTAAGCTACATAGTGTGCTTGTTATTGGCTACAATCTTTAGATTGCAAGATTTTTGTTATTACCTACATTGTCTCCAAATCTTACGGTATTAAGACCTCACTAATCCGCTCATAAAGTTATTGTTTATGTTTCTATGGAGGCCTGGGGTTTGTACCCTAATCATGCTCTTACCAATGTACATTTGTTTTATTAGAACATGCAATGTTGAGGGCCCTAGGGATACTTCGTCATATGAAGTGACACATTGCATCTTTAAATAAAAAGGATAAATCCTTATTGACATTAGCAATGATGATTCCGACTTGTTGCTCCTTAGGAATGGGTCACTTGCTCTTACTAGCTCGCTACCTCCATTGTTGTAGGAATTTTGTGATCAAGTTCAATATTCTGATTTTAGGAGTCTTAACGGTTGGAAATCATAGTAAAATCAGAATTTAATAAGTTTGGAATTAGCATTGTAAAGTGTTTTTTGGGGTCATTAACTTTAGACTATCTTCTCTTTTTGGGGGTGGTTGCATGCCAAATTTTTTTGGTGTAAAATATCGAAATTATTAGATTATGTTACCTGTCTATGAATAAAATTATTGGAGTGTGAGTTTGATATTTTTTGAAGATCTAAATAGTCAAGCTTGGTAAAGAAAAATCATGTCAGATAATATTAGTCCAGAACAAAATGAAGAGACACTTGATATATTGTGGGCTAGATTAAAAATAAAAGGTTGATGGGAAATGTTATTGTCCTTGCAATAATTGCAAAGGGCTTAAAAGCAGGCGACTTTTAATCACAATTTGAGAAACATTGGAAGCTGACATGGTCACGTTGAAGGGGCATGATTATAGTCCATTATTAAGTTGTTCATTATATGTGTTTTATATTGATTGAATTTGTAAATTTTTATATTGTTTTAACATT
>VDFB02118557.1:0-45305 GCA_007258455.2 Sequoia sempervirens
TACCATTAACAATTTAAAAAGAATTGGAAGACAACTATAATCTATAACATAGCATCCTTAAATGGTTCAAATTTTAAATGAAACAATGAAAGAAAGAATAAGAAAACAAAGATTAGTGTAAAAAAATTTGAAAATAATTAGGGATAAAAATATCTAATCTAATAGTTGTTAACATAAATGAACTTCAAAATAGGATTATGTAAGTGAAAAAAAATCTCTATTGCCTTCATTGAACCTAAATTTATCTAGTTAAGATATTTCTAAAATTAAGAATTCACACTAGAATATCAATATTTCATAAGAATCTCATAAAGAGGATGAATTTAATGGAAGATAATATAAAATCCTCCATATGAGGATGAATTTTATCATTACATTATTAGTGAATCATCTCAATTATATAGCCAAGAACATCAAAAAATTATAGATTGGAAAGCAAAATAATCAGACATTTATCATATTTTTATATGTATAAAGTTTAGATACCATCAAACTATTTAAACTTATAAATTGCATAAAGCTATAAATTGAATCGTTAAAACTAATTTATTAAGAATCAAATCTAATAAAGTTTGACTTCATAGTGCATACTTGTTATAAATATCTCACTAATCCAACCATACATTTTATATATGTTAAAAAATATATAATTGTTATGCCCATAATTTTTCACTAGAAAAACCCAATAATTTTTTTTTTTAAATCCTTTAATTACGCTAATTAATTCTTTAAGCGTTTATGATGCAACAATAACCATCTCCAATAGAATTAGCATCCTTTCTTTAATTAATTTGTTGGTTTAACTTGCTAATGTGATACTATTATTAATGCATCTCTCACTATTAACTATACTTTAAATATTAAATTTGCAAGTATCACAATTTAATGGTTACACTAATAATATTCTCATTATAATGGTTATGTCATCGTAACCCACAATGAGTTCCTACTTCTATTTCTTGTTGACAGTAAGGTCAATATGGTATTATGATTATTAGGATAGTTCCTCATGACCCAATGATGGCATTTAAAGTACTAAATATGTAACTTTTGATGGTAATAACAACATGAATAATTATATGGTTTGCATTTATTTATTTATTTTCCTCTCATATTTCAACATCTATAAAAGGTTTTGCCAAAAATGCTATCCAATTATCGATGAACATTAATAAGGTTAAGTATGCTAACATTAGTATTAAGGTAACTATCGATATGAATATTGATAAGAGTATTAACAATACTCGATGATATTAAGGCTCCCTCTACAATTAATACAAACATTCTATCAATTTTATTACTCACAAATAATATTCAACTTTACTCATAATAGAAATGTTAATGTGATAGTGATATCATGTTTACATATACCCTCATTTATACTATTACAAATACCATCCATTAATACCCATATCAATACTATAATAAATGTTATTAATATATATATATATATATATATATATATATATATATATATATATATATATACAATAACACATAAACACTAATATTTGTCAACTCATTGTTGCTTGCAAAACTTTTATTACCATCTTAGCATCCCTAATAAGATTATCAATAAAATACTTTTCTTACTCGGGTGATTTTATTTGCGACTTATTTTAGTATGATGATCCCCCTTTATATTACCCTCAATAATAGTATCACTATTTGTTATTAATATATTAAATTTTAATTCTTTTATCTAACTCTTATATATTGTTATAGCATTTATTTAATTATTCATCTCTATTACAAAAATAATTATATGATTAAATATATTGCATACTTGTTATAAATATCTCACTAATCCAACCATACATTTTATATACGTTAAAAAATATATAATTTAACAATTTATACAACTTCTAATTATGATAAAGACAAGAATCTTAATCTATACCATTATTTTGAGTTTGGTTTAATATAAATTGAAAAAAATTATAATCATAAAAAAAACAATGAATAAAATAAGGATCATTTTAACAATGGTGAATTGGTACCTAAAGATTGGCCTAAAAAATTACAATATTCAACATTCTCATCACAAATTATATATATGAAAACTAAGGATCATTTGGTTATATATATTTTCATAGATTTAAAATTTGAATATTTATTACTATAACATGTTCATTACAATTAGATTTTTAAATAATATTGCAATAATTTATTATGTCTTTGAAATTTGTTTTGTGGATTTTAATGTTGTTTTTTAAATTTAAGTTAGAGTAAGTAGAATCTAATGAGATACCTTAAAAAAAATCAAGTTTTATAATTTAAATCTCCCTCTTATATAAATATAGTTTTTTCTAGTCTTACAATTTCTTGTGTCATATGTTCAATTATTTTAGCTATGGATTTAGCCGCAATCTTGTAGGAGGTATTAAGAAGAGTAATTAGTATCCACCCTCAAATAAAAAAAAAAATTCCTTTAGGAATTAATTTATCAACCCTTGATTAATAGAATTTAAATGATGGATCCCTTTGATAAAGCTACTTTTTATACCTCATAGAGTCCTCCTTGATGAATGGACATATTGTTTTAAGGAATTGTGTAGCTAAACCAGCTATTCCAAGACTTTTTGAGTATTCAAATCCTTCAAGGAAATATCAACCTCCTCAAGGGTGAATAAACTATCTAAATGTGCCTATTTTTTGAGACCAATTATTTTGGGTATGCAAGTGCCAATCAATTCCTCAACTATATCTTGAAGTGGATCTCCTTCAACTAGATCAATTAAAAACTGTTTGTAATGTTGGAGGAAAATGGATTTAATATCATTAGATTTGTCATGGAACTACCTTTCTTGATCAACGATAGATATTATCCACTCTTGAGAATGTAAATATGTTCGAGATAACTAAAAAATAATTTGTATCCCTTATATCCTTTCATCCAATGTAAGCCTATCTCTTAATTGAGATCCTATACCACAATTAAGTTCAAATCTTCTAAGTTTTATTTCAACGGAAGCAACCACTCATTGTAGAAAAGTTATTAGTAAGTGCTAAAGCCAAAACAAGTTTTTTTTTTCTATTTGGATCCATTTTTTTTTCCACTCTAGATCTCTTTCTAGCAATATTCTTATTGTAAGATCATATTAAGGTAGTGTGCAATAGATTTAATCACATCATTCCACAATTGTATCCACTTACCATTTTGTTGAGGTCTAGGAACATCAACCAAAGGGATATTAGGGAAGCAAGGTGATCAATTTGATTGAGGTGGGAAGAGTTGAGATTGAAGGATAGATTATTAGGTATGAGGAATAAGAAATTTGAAAATTTTAAAGAATTGGGAGGTGATATGTGAGATAGGTTTAATAGAATCTACTTAAATAAGGGTTTTTTGTGGAGAGGGGACAATGGAAAGAGAAATAACTTTAAGTAAAATCTATCAATACAACTAAGTTTCCCTTAGTTCACCATCTCTTTAGTTGGTCCAAGTGAACTAGTGATGAGTACAAGAATATTTTTTGTCTAAAATGGGATCTAAACCCCTCATGGTATTTCTAGTTAGGATGTAGGAATTCAATTATTTTTTAGATAGATTGTGAGAATTAAACCAACTTATATCTTGGTTTTTTTCACCATATCATATTCACCTCTTTGTAGCCATTTAGTCATAGGGAGGGCATAAAAATCCATTCCCACAATTTAACTTCAGATGAGAAGTCATTAGGCATACAATAAAGAAAAATGAATAGGTATTCCTTCGCTTAGTAGTAAGCACTAAGCACAATTTTTGTTGGGATCCACTCCTCAATAGATGATAAACTTAGCCAAGTATTGGGAAAGGTGGGTCAACCTTGCATCCTAATATTTTGATTTATTATTTTGTCCTCATATTAGGAAATGAGGCATCTCACTTTGTGTTGGTAGTTATTTTTCATTTGTTGAATGCTTTGGGAGGTGTCTAAGATGTTCTAAGAGCATATAATATCATTATAGATTTATAAGATGAAACCCTCTTATGGCATATTCTTATGACATTTAAGAGCATGACTATAGAATATTTACAGTAAAGTATTGACCAACATTATGAAAAATCATAAGAAATATTTTAATGGGTTTGAATATATCAAAGTGGAATACAAAAATTGTGGTTGAATTATTTTCACTTATGGTTTCAATAAACCACTTTTAATGTATAGTTTCAAAACATCCCATTTATTAGTGCTTGAGTATATAATATCACATGATTCATATGATTGGCTTGTAGGTATTGTTAGTGCTTGAGTATATAATATCCCATTTATTAGTGTAGGAATATTTTTACACCACTACTTTCTTTCATTGGTATTAAGCCTTGGTCATCTTACATTCTAGGTGTTAAGGGTATAGTTTTTTTGTACTAATCTTGGAGTGAGTGGGACCTTGCATAAAAGAAAATCTTTTTGTAGGAAAAATAGCATTGTGTCAAGGAAAAAGATGTGGACATTTACAAGAACTTTTTTTTTTAAGCAAAAGTGGAATACCACTTATAATTTTATTTATATATAATATTTTGTACATATAGTTGGTTCAGGCGGACATACTGGTGGGAAAGAACCAGCAAGAAAACCCCCATTTGTAGTCTGAGTAACAAATTTTACAAAATATCAAAAAGACCAGTGAGGTCCCAATACAAATGACTAATTGTCTGATTACAACATTACATAAGCACATTGGTTGAATACATTAGTACATATGCACATTCTCGTATGCACCCAAAATACCCAAAAGAAGACATCATACTAGATATACCCGTGACCTGAATACATAACACTAAAGATTACAAAACCTTACTAAACATAAGACTGATAAGCTAGGAAGCCACTTTCAAAAGGATGCAGATTTGCCACCAACATGCTGAAATCCATTAATCGAGCTTTCTTTTGTTTCCACTCGTTTACCTTTGTGTTGGCGATCATGCTCAAAAAAAGGTTTTGATTTGTTAATATCAAGCACATAACGATAACAAAATTTATTTTTGGATGAAGATGGAAGTTACAAATCATGAATGCAAACATGACTTCTCAAGAAAGAAATGGGATGATATTTTCTTTTTAAATCATCAATCTCCTCCATGGAAATGGAAAATTTGTATCTGTTTCTAGAACTTGGTAGACATGTGAAGAAGTTTCATGCATTGTGGATAATAACATGCCTTGGAATATGTCAGCATACCTCTTCTTATGAAACAAAACCTTCTTTCAATAATTAACATTATAAATTAATACTTGGCTCACATTGTATAATCACACTAGAAACCAACAATGGAAGATTGAGAGTCTCAACTAAGAATTCCACCTTATAGATAACATTCATACTAGAAGCCAACAACTAAAGACCAAATTTCATAAATAAAGAACTTTCATGTGTTCTATATCATGCCTTTGAGGGGTCCACAAGTACCATGAGCCTTTTGAAATCCTTCTCCATCTAAATGCATCCATTCCAAGACCATTG
Source organism: Sequoia sempervirens (assembly GCA_007258455.2). Classification (NCBI taxonomy): domain Eukaryota; kingdom Viridiplantae; phylum Streptophyta; class Pinopsida; order Cupressales; family Cupressaceae; genus Sequoia; species Sequoia sempervirens. The sequence goes on from VDFB02118557.1 coordinate 5,452, forward strand.
GGAGGTGGGTATACAATATGAGCCAAGTATTAATTTCTAATGTTAATTATTGAAAGAAGGTATATAAATTATTCGAGCATCTTAATTCTCATATAGAGTTACATCTTAGTCAATTTCTCAATGTATGAGTTCCATATATTTGTAAATTTTTCTTAATATAAAAACATATTTTATTTCATTAATTAAACTATCTATTCCATGTTACAAAGGATGCTCTTATTTTAAATTATAAGTATATAATTCAAAATTAATTAGTAATTTTCAAGATAGAGTACACACAATTTCTTTAGTTAAAATAAAATAATATTCTTATTTCCATGTGAGAGTTATGTAGAATGGTAGCTTGATGTCTCGAAAATATTTCTTTCATGTACATACTAAATTTTTATCATTACATTAAATGAGTGAATCATCTCAATTATATAGCCAAGCACATCAAAAATTTATAGATTGGAAAGAAAAATAATCACACATTTATCATATTTTTATATGTATAAAGTTTCTACTATCAAACTATTTATACTTATAGATTAAATTATTTTTGAATTTGGTTATTTGGGTTCAACATGTCATGCTATAGGATTTTCTTGTGTTTTCACCATGTTTTCATGTGTAGATAGCTATGTATTTTATAGGTTTAGGAATTTTAGAGGAAGGAAAGGTTGAACAAAATGCATAAGGATGAGATGGAGCCTTGTTTACCTTAGGATTTTTTTGAGGCTCCCTTTGAGCATAATCGAGGGGTGGTTGGTCTTCTTGTAGACATGACTAATTTAGAAGGTCTTGTCAAGAGAAATTTAGAGGAGATTGGTAGAGACAAGAATCATGTTACAGATGTATTAGTTGGAGTTCATTGCCTCTACCATTCTCTTGAATTGCAACATTCACCTCTTGGTATTTCTTCTAATAATTTAAAAATATGAAGAAGGTTCAAGTTTAGAAGATTATAGGAACCCTTTATTCCCTTTGGTCTCAAGTTTGGAAACTAAATATGGAAACTCCATTACAAACCTCAACTAGGCTCATTCATGGAAAAGGATAAGGTTGACAATAAGATATAGTTCCTTGAAGAATTTTGGATTCAAGTTGTGAAATGATAGATCTACTAATGTTTTTGGGAAAATGACCCTCTTTATTAGATGTACATTGCCACTATTGGTGGAGTATTTATAATTGGATGTTATTTTTCTAACTTACAACTGTATTTTTCTTGTCGTTGTTCCATGCCAATATGATTGATCATTTTTTGTTTCTTTATTGGTCTTTGTAAAAGGGTGGGGCCCTTTCAAAATTTCTATTTCTAATTCATAAATTCAACCAAAAGTATTTACCCTAAAATTAAAATATAAATTTAAACTTTAAAATAGCATTTACTCCAATTAATGGTATTGTCATTTGTTCCAAAATTGACAATTTTTAATGTTTAACAACATTACTATTTGGTTCTCCAAGGTCATGCCCTAAAACCAACAATAAAAGAAATATTTATTAGCGCTTTCTCTTAATGTGAATGGTTTTGTTTGTTATACATTGGGCACTGTATATTGGATAATAACACTTGCAATGCTTATATTACTAATATATAACAACATTATTATCATTTCATAACATTAATGGTAAATACTATTATTGCAATATTAAAATTTACTCTAAATAATAATATTACTATTTATAATACATACTAACATTTCCCTTGCATGTTCATATGAAATAAGTTTCAATTTATCATGTTTTATTATAATTATTATCCATAATATAATATTTTCATCAATGTTAATATTTGTATTTATGATACATAATGTGATTATAACCCAATTATTAGTATTAAGTATGTTATTGGAGATGACATTCCTTAATATAAATATTACCTATTAGTATTATTTTCTTTTATCTTGTAACCACAATAATTTTTCATTTACAACCTTACTATTAAATATTAATAGAGTTTATTCATCTACTCAAAGGAATAAGTTTTACCTGATTTATATTAAAAGAAAAAATCCTAATATGTAGTTCATCCTCTAATATTCAATGCTGATTTGAAAGAGTATATATATATCCTATTATTCTTTATGTTTAATTTCAAAATTTTAATGCTCTGAAGTATAGGTTACAAGTGCATTCTTTACATTTTTTCTCTTTCTTTTGTACTATTTTGTATGGGTGTCTTATATGCATTGCCTCAAACATATAATTTAAATTTAAATTTAGCCTTCAAATGCAAGATTTAAACTTAAGCTTGTACTTAAATAATATCATGTTATCCTTGCAAATGGGTTTGTTGAAAAGACTTTAGAAACTTTCAAGCAAATGCAATTGACAGTTGTAAAGCCAAATTCCACAACCTTCCCCCTGCTTGTGCCAAAATGGGAGCTTTGGACAGGGTATGGACATCAATCAAATCATCAAGGGGAATTTTACCAAATTTTGTAGTTGCAATTGCAAGTGCCTTGGTAGACATGTATGCAAAATGTGGAAGGCACATGAACTGTTTGATATAATGCCTCAAAAAAATCTGTTAACAAAGTAAGGCTTTAGAAACATTCAAGCAAATGCAATTGGCAGTGCCTTGGTAGAAATGTATGCAAAATGTGGAAGCATAGACAAGACATGTTAATTGTTTGAAAAAAATTTAAAATGGGTATGCAAAATCTTTCAAACAAATGGACTGCAAAGTCAAATTCGACACTCCATGCCCGTGCCAAAATTGGAGCTTTAAAACACGGTATGAACATTCATCAAAGCATAATAGAAATTAAGTTTGTTGTTCTTGAAAGGCTTTAAAAACTTTCAAGCAAATGTAATTTCAATTTCAACAAACTTAATTTCAAATCTACTGTAAATTTTAACCATTTCATTCTATTTAGGGTTTAAATTTTTTTCAAAATAAATTCAATTTGAAACGCAATTTCAATCACCACCCTATTACTCACTATGGCTCGGTCAAGAGGTTGATGAACTTAGAAATGTGGTGCACGTTTTTCCCCTGGGTTCGCCACCTTCGTTGTTCATGTTCGTCGTCCTCCTCTGTTCACGTTTGTCGCTTTACAAACAGTCATGTGAGTGTGACTTCTTTTTTTTATTTTCCCTAATTCAAGGGGTTCGGTCGAACCCAGGTTCGACCGAACCCTATAAAATATGTTTATTTTATTGGGTCGTTGAGTGGTTTGGTCGAACAATGGGTTCGACCGAACTTATAGGTTCGGTCAAACATATAATAGTGTTCAATCGAACCTATAAGTTCGGTCGAACCCATTGATATGGTGAAAATAAAAATAAATGAGAATTCCTTCCTCAAAATAATTGTAAACCACTATTATGCTTTAACCCTGCAAGTGCTTCTTTCTACGAACCCTTCTTGTGATTCATGTGTTTGGGTGTGTGTGGCAAGCTTTCCCATGGAGTCTTGTCCTTTGTTTTTTACCCTACGGGCTGGATCGTGCTCTTCTTTCCCTGTGGTAGAGGTGGAGTTTGGGTGTTGCACCCTCTGTGCGTTTGAGATCTTCTCTTGCGCTAAGCTCGAGTCTCTCTTCCTATTGTTGTGTTTCATTTGGTTTGGTTCTCCTCTGCTTTGTAGGGGCTCTATCTTTTTTGGTGGCTTGTGGGTTGTGTCCCTTGTAGCCTCTTGTCATGGTTTTCCTCTGGTTGGTGTTGGCAGCAATTTTTTTCTAGGTTTCTCATGCTTTCTTTGGACTGTTGCTGGCATGTCATCTCTTGGTGTTGTGGCCCTCTTTGTCCGTTGGTGGTTGCTTTATGTTGTGAATGGATCTCCAGTGTGGGCGTGTGAGCCTTCCCTAGCTCTAGTTTGTGTTCCTAGTCTCTCTGTGTGAGGTGTTTTGTCTGTGGATAGGTGGATTGTAGAGTGTTTTAGGCTTTTCTTTGACCTAGGCTAGCATGTTGGGTCGGTTGGTGTGCTTTATCATTTTTCCTTCTCTCCTCTCCCCTGTTGCATGGGCTCTCCATGCTTGTTGTTGTGCTTGGCCTTGGACTCAATTTTGGAGCTTTGGGAGGTTCTTATCCCTTTGGTTGTGGGGTTTCTTGCTGGTGTTGTTGCTCTTGTGTGGTTTTGCCCAGTGGTGCCTTCTTTGGCTTCCTGTGTGTGGTTTGTCTTGCTTGTGGATGGGAAGTTTGTGGAGTCTTTGGTTGTATTGTGACTCTGGCTAGCATGTCGAGTCTGATGGTGAGCTTAACTATTATGTCGGCTCTCTACTTCCTTTATCTACGGTCTTTTCTTCATTGTGCATGGGAGATTCTTCTTTGGTGTTGGGGTTTTTTGGCTGGCTCGGATCCGTCATTTCTTCTTTGGACTGTTGGTGGGTGGTTCTACAGGTGCATTTATTTCTATGCCTTGAGGGGGTTTTTCCTCTTGGATTTCTTTCCTCGGAGGTTGTTGTTGTTGGGATTTCTACCCTCTTTGCTACTGTTTGGAAGGCTTCCTCAGTGTGGCTTGGTGAGGTCCTCTAGTTTGGGTTATCTCCTCTTTTCACTCAGGTGTTGAGATTTCCCAAATTTTATTTGTCTCCCTTCTAGTTCTTCATGCTTCTTAGGCTTGAGGGGGAAGTTATTTTTTATGGGCTGCTTGATCTCTACAAGAAGTTGTTATTGTTGGTTCTGGTGATCGTGTTGCTTCTTACTTTGTTTCTTATCATACTAAAGGATTTTGTCTTAACTCTTCCTTCTAGAGCCTTTGTTTCCTTCTTGTACTTTCAATTGATGTCTTCTTTAGAGGTGGAGACAGCTCCTATTGAGGAGCTAGTTGTTGATGTTCTGGTTAGAAGTTCTCTTTTCTACTTCACGCTCTTATTGAGGTGGATCCTGGGTAGGCAGAAGGGTGAGGTTTTTGGTGGTAATGGTTTTTACTAAATCCTCTCCAATAGAGGGGAGCTCTCTCATATTGAGGTTGAGATTGAGTTGGTGTTTCAAGCTGTTTGGTGTTATAAGTTGAATGAGGGATGTTGTAGGAATGTTGATTTCTTACAGTATTTAATTGTTGGGCTGATTGTTGCCTGGATGAATCAGGCAGTTGGCAAGTTAGGTGAGGGTTGCTCTTGGAAGGCTGATGCTTTGCATTATTCTATTGATTTATTTAGGTTGATTGTTGATTCGGTTGGGTTGTTCATTTTTCCTTATGAGTTGGCGGAGGGGTGTTGTAGGAATGTTGTTGTTTTACAATATTCTATTGTTGGGTTGATTGTTGCCTGGATGAAGCAGGTTGTCAGCTTGGTGGTTGAGGGTTGTTGTTGGAATGCTAATGTTTTGCAGCTCTCTGATGATTCTCCTAAGGTTTTCAGTCCTTGTCAAAACCTGGTTGTGTAGGGTTTAAGGTCCCTTCAAAACCTTTTTGTTGCAGTATGGTTTGATTTGTTTATCTATATTTGGTTGTTGTTGTGGGGCTGTGGATTGGCTTGCTGATTTTTCTTGCAACATCTTTGCCTTGTAAAGGGTTTCGGGTTCCTTCAAAACCTGCTTTTCCTTATTAAAAACATAAATTAGAAGGTAATGTTACTTTTTTGTATTTTTTCTTTAGATTTGTATTCAAAATGTTAGTTCTTGGCAAATCAAACTGAGAGCAACATAGATTAAAACTCTTACAACAATAAGCAAACATTTTCTTTTTGTATTTTTTGGATTCAACTGTGTAATATTAAGACATTTATAGTATTGAATTTTTCAAGAATACTTTTTTAATATAATTATGAATGTTTTATTTTTCTCAATTAATGAGAGGTTTATATTTCTTAAAAAAATTAAAAATATGAATTGTTTGCAAAGATTCACATAGAAAACAAGAAATTCTTTAATTTTTCATAAATGGTACATAGATAAGGAGAGAAAGGGCATCAAAAGTATATTTTAATTAACGATAATAGTTTTCCACAATCCATAGTGATAATTGCTTGACGATTTCTAGATCCACAATCTAATTGAGAAACCGTCAAACAATTAGTATATTTTAAGTTTATTATTATTTTATTATAATATGAAAAATTTATTTGCGTGTAATTATTTTTTTGAAATTTAAGAAGTATTTTTATATTCATTATTTTTTTTTTATTATTTTTCATTTTATTTATAAAATTTAATTATTTTAATATTTTATTTTTTTTTTAATTTATAGAATATACTAAAAAAATTGAAAATTGATCTTAAAAGAGTTTTTCCATCTTGATCACAGAAAATTGATAATAGAAAAATAATAAATAAATAATAAATATTTTAAATTATAATGCTTTATTCTAAAAATAGTTATTATATGATTTGGCACTTTAAATAGCATAGTATTATATATTTAGAACTAAACTTTATCATAACTTAGAACTGTTTGAATTGAATTTACTTAATATGCGTTCAGGGTGTGCAATGGACAATGTCATTGAGGCTGCAGCAAATCCTACAGGTAGAGGAGGTGGAGAGAGGGGCAGGGGCGGAGGCGGAGGCGGAGGCGGAGAGAGGGGGACAGGCAGGCGCAGAGGCAGAGGCAGAGGAAGAGGCCGTGGGAGAGGAAGAGACCATGGGAGAGGGGCAGGGACAGAGGCAGAGAGAGGTGCAGAACTCATGGAGAACAATTCGCAGATGCCTGGAACTAACAGCATTGTTCCCACTCCCAGTAACAATGTCATAATTGCCTTGCCTGCAGCAATTAATATTGGGCAAGCGGAGGCATCTTCATCTGGTCTCATTCCACAAAGCTCTGAGAAAGTAATGGGCTCTAACGAAGAACATCAAATCCATCAAACTGGAGGCTGTTCCTATGAAGGTTCGGGCCTTCTAGAGGAAATAGTTTGCAAGTATATTTAGATGTGTTTTTGCAGGTTACCTATTTTTGAACTCCATTAAAAGTATTTTGGACTAAGAATTTTGCCTTGCTGCATTTTCTTCAGGCAGCTCAGTTTTATGCGATCTTGTTTACTGTTTTCTTTTGTAGGATCTCCTTTGTGGCCTATCGTAGATCTTTGGTTATGTTTGTTTATTCTGCAACTTAAAAAAGGCAGAAGAAATATATTGACAGGGCACTGAGAAGACCAATATTGCTTTTTCATTGGATTTTTGAAAAAAAAAACTTTTTTGGAGTTTTGGTGCTTTTATTGAAGTGCAATTGTGCTGCATATCTTACACTGCTTTGTATTGCTTTTTCATTGGATTTTTGAAAAAAAAAAAAAAAAAATCTGTGCAGCATGTCTTACACTGCTGATGTCTAATCTGAATTGATTTTGATACATGTATAATCCATTGCAGCTATAACTATTCATCAATATTTCGGCACTACGGACCGGGGAAATCTCTGGGTTTTCTCTATTTCGGCAAGTAGTTGTAATCGGCCATTGGTTTATCCAGGATTATGGGCTGGTTTTGTATTGGATGAGATATCCATCTTTGCTAGAGTATTAGCTATAGCAGAAATTTGTTAAGAATATTTTCATCAGCATTATTATCACAATTGATAAGTTCATTGCACCTCTGCACAAGTTGAACACTAACTCAAGAGCACCCATATGTTGAATACACTATTCTACAGCAGGCTACTACACTGTGTTTAAGTTATTAGTGAGATTTGGGCTTGAAACAAGTTTTGTGTTTGTGCTTGAAACAAGTCTTGCGTTTGTAAACTACTGTTGAGTTGTCGGAAGATAAGTTTTAGATGTTGTTCATTGGTAAACCAACTGTCTTTTAATGGTAAAAGCCTACAAAATCTTAACTTATCACCTAAAAGTCAGATAAATATTGATTTTCCAACTGGGAACATTCTATTTCCATTTGCAATGTTTTTTTTTGTCAATTTGATAGCAACTTTCTTTTTCATTTGTATTGCTTTATGTTTTAAATCTGTATGCAAATATTTCAAAATCCCATAATACTTAATTTCTTTAAGGAAAAATCTAGATTTGTCTAAGTTATTTCATTCCATTATTTAACACTTATTAAATTAATTGTTTAATACAACCACATACAACTAGAATTTTGCCATGTCTCCAAAATTACAATACTTAAAAACTGAAAATTAAAATACAAATAAATAAATAAAATAAATATAAATATAAATATTAATGATTTAAATATTATTATAATTATAATTACCATAACAAAATTTTATAATTATAATTATCTAATATAATAATATAAATATTTATTATAATATAATAATATAAATATGAAACTAATATAAAAATAATATCAATAATATGTTAAAATAAATTGAAGCAGCAATTTATGCTACTAGGAATTCCATAAATAAATCCACCAAAGTGCTATAATTAAGAAATAATAAAAGTAATAATAATTATTATTATTATTTTATAGTCCACGAATACCAGGCAATCTAAATAAAAAATTTATTGTATGAACGTATAAATAAAGTGAAAAAGAATAAAAATTAAAAAAATTAGACACATAAAGAATAGCATAAAAAGAGATTGAAGAGATAAAACAAAGAATTAAGAGAACAGTTTGAATTCGTGGAGGAAGAATATAATATGGAGATTTAAGGAAAAATATATACAGATCTAAAAATATATATTCAGATCGTAAAGAGACTGATGTAGATTTGGAAGAGATAGAAGGAACATTAATAGAGGAAATAAAACAGCAGACTGGGAAAATCAATTGGATTAAGTATTATATAATTATTATTAATTGAAATCAATTAGAAAACATATATAGACATAATATATATATAAAACATATATAGAAAATATAGATAGATATATATAATATATATAATTATATAGTAATGATGCTTGCAGCAATTATTGAGCCTTATATAGTAGTTATGGTTCTTTAGTATGAATGTGGATAATAGATTCTTATTCATTTGATTTATATCTTTTGAATATTAAGAACAGATCAAACAGCAAGGCTATTGGAGCAAATCAAACATGATGATCTTTCAGCAGACAAGGAAAGGCAGCATTATCTAATATACTTGCATCTTAGAATATAGCAGTTTTATATCTTAACAAGCAGTGTGGTATGCTTTGTTTTGATTATTATATGTAATGATATATTTTGTTATTATCATAGTTTGTATTTATTTCTCTCATCAAGCAACCATGAGGAGGAAAGGGGGAAATACTAGTAGGTTGAGCAGATACTAGACGTCTTTCTAGGTACGCCACTCCTTGATGGATGTTTGTGTGCGCCACTTGGAGCCAAGGGGGTGATATCTGCTCTTAGGCTTAGGGAGAGGATGTCTACAGGCCTCCAATGGTAAGCCTTTATCTCCAACCTCCACATGGATTGGTGGTTGAGATGAATTTAAGGAAGTTTTAGTCATAAGAGGAATGGATAAGGTAGCAAGGGTAGGGAATGTAGATACAAGTTGTTCGCCAAGTAGAGCACCCCATGATGGATGACTGTGTGTGCCACTTGAGGGCCAAGAGGGATGGTATATCCACTCTTGGGCTTGGTGTGGATAACTTAAGGCAGACCTATTATGCTCCTCATCCTAGTCTCATTATGATCCAACTTCCAATGTGCATTATGATATTATGGGACTTATATTATTTGAAATAGTTAGATATTTACATGATTTAAATAAATGAAACATTGATTATATATGTATTTGATTATATTAATTATATTTCAATATCATCTAACATGGTTGCAGGACCTAAACTAGGATTCATCTTTATTAAAGCATCTAATTGGTAAATCATAACCCTAACTACATCTATCTTGTGATTCTAGGGTAAGATTTAAGGCAACTCCAAAAGGGGGCATTACAAATTTGTAGCACATAGCATCCATTCACACCCATGCATAAGCACGTACTATCTAACATATTAACATACATATAGTTTTCTATTGGCATAATCCTTGAACCTCCTTAGGTGAAAGTGCTAGTTTTATAATTTAAGAAGAGTTTGATGTATGAATATTTAGATAATGTGAATTTTAAGAGATGTTTTCTTTTTTATTGAAAATTTGTATTTTTATTTTAAGTCTTAACTTTTTTTTCTCTTGATTTTTATTGATATTTTTACAATTCATTTATTTTTAAGTTATAGGACATTTCAACATTAGTTTTAATAAATTTTAAAATTAAATCTATGGTTAATATTTTGAATGTAATGGATGTGAGTCAATGTGGTTTGATGACTTAGTAAAGGCATTTTCAAGTAGAATTACATCTTTAGTGTTTTGGGGCCCACGAGTTGTCATTCATGTTGGTGTAATTAATTATTAATTACACTTTGCATAAGTTTACTTAGGCATTATTTATTTCCTAGGTTTTAGGATCTCATCTTTATCTTATCGAGCTATCTTGTTGCTCAAGATAAGATTAGGTTTAGGCATCTTTGCTTTTATAAAGCAAATAATCTCTTGTAATTAATTGTACTTTCGAATATATCAAATTGCATGTTTTTATGCAAATCTCTGCTTTTTCGTTTTCCTCTTCTGTGGAAGGTATTTTCTGGTTTGCAATCAGATCTTGGCAATTCTAACATGGTATCAGAGCCTCGATTTGCAGCCCCTTCTCAGCCTTTTTGGAGGATTTCGTTGCAGAGCTCGTTCGGAGTCCCTCGAGGGTTTCAATCCTTGAGTACATTTATGCAGCGTCTTGGATCAGATCGGGGTTTTCCATTGGATTCAAAGCACTGGAAAAAGTCAGAAATGACTTTCATTTTATTCATTTTCATCACCGTTTGCCAGATCTGCTAGGGTTGTAAGATCGGTGATTTATCTGTTAGATCTGGGGGTCACCTGATTTTCGGAGCACTTTGGGCCCAAACGGACCTCGCCGTTGGATTCGCAGTGTCCAAAAACCCCCATTTTCATATAAAACTTGTCTGATTTGGACACAGTCGTCCGGAAAAGCAAAAAAATTTTGCCCAAGGGCCGTACGGCCCCCAGGCACAGTTTTCGAGGCACAAATATTGAAAAAAAATCAAAAAAATATATAAAAAAATCAAGTTTTTTGAAAAATCCGGTGCCGCCCGTTTTAATGGGTTCTGCCGCCCGGCGGCCACCCAATCGCCGCCCAGCGGCCACCCCTCCACCGGCGGCCGCCGCTCCCACCGTTCCCTCCACCGGTTGCTCCGCCGGCCTTTTCCGTTAGCCCTCGAGGGCTTAATACTGCCAGCGGTGGTCACTTCGGGACCAGGAGTCTGCAGCCCGCCCCCGCGGGCCCCTAAACCAACCACTTCGGTCATATTGATGACCAGGTTCCAGCGACCAGCCCCAATCGCCGCGCACAGGGTTTTATTGGCGACCAGGGGCCGAAAGCTTTTAGCCCCTGAGGGCTTATTGGAGACATATTGGCCTTTTTTGGAGCACATTCACCGAATCGGGCATATCTTTCACATACGGAGGTATTTTTTTGCAAACGAGATATCGTCGGAAAGCTTTTTCCGAGCTCTACGCAATGGTGCTGGTGAAATTTTCTGGTTTTTCATTTTTGATTTTTTTTCTGCCTCGGAAGTCAGATGTTGCCTTTTTCACTCCGGGACCCATATCTTTTGACTCGCTTATCCGTTTTTCGTGATTTTCGCGGCATCGAAAAGCTGGTTTTGGCCTCTATGCAGATCTGAGGTCATTTTCAGAAAATGTGTAACTTATTTTAGGCATGCATTCATTTTTGTTTCGTGCTCTAGGTTTGCATTTTCACATATGTTTCTGTAGTTTTGCATCATCTCCTTATGCAATCATTGGGTATTGTAATAAATGAACTGATATAAAGTTCCAGTAAAGGGGGTTCTTGTATTCATCTTGATTTGTTGGCAACTCGCATGGGTTATTTGGTCTCCTTGTTCTTTTGGCCACATTATTGCTATAACTTGACACATGTCAGATTCATTGGTTCACACTTCAGATTGAGAGCCTATGGTTAATGATCCACATTGGATCCATCTCAATTTGAGGGCCATTTTTTTGTGGTTATTGTTCCAGAGTCTATTTTTGGTACTCCTTCCCATGGAAGAGTTTCAGTCACAGTTTGGCATCGGCATCGAGATACATGGTTTCCAGATTATGTCATCATCTCATCTCCTATTGCTTCACAGATTCCAGGGTTGTTCCAGTTTGGAGTTTTCGTGTTCCGTGGCATCAGGTGTTCTGTTGCTTTATCATGATTCCTTGAGTCAATCAGTGACTCTCATCCGGTTTCAGTAGTATACAGAAGAATATTTCCTTGCTTGCCTATATCAAGTTCTAGTGTTACTCCACAGTGTTCTTCCAGTGATTCTTCTGGTTCATCTCACTGAGGGGGTTTCTCTCTCTTTGCATTTGTACATGAGTACCTGATCAGGCCTTGTTGTCGGGACTCATATTTGCATAATAATCTGCTTCTCCCTAAGTTGCACTTATGGGGGGATGTTGGTGTAATTAATTATTAATTACACTTTGCATAAGTTTACTTAGGCATTATTTATTTCCTAGGTTTTAGGATCTCATCTTTATCTTATCGAGCTATCTTGTTGCTCAAGATAAGATTAGGTTGAGGCATCTTTGCTTTTATAAAGCAAATAATCTCTTGTAATTAATTGTACTTTCAAATATATCAAATTGCATGTTTTTATGCAAATCTCTACTTTTTCGTTTTCCTCTTCTGTGGAAGGTATTTTCTGGTTTGCAATCAAATCTTGGCAATTCTAACAATTCAATGCATAAACAAATCAAAAAAGTGTTGAAAAGGACAATATACGATAAGGGCTCCACCAATAATTGATTACAACTAACAAAGGAATAGATAGGTTGTCTAGAGTCACAATATGGTCCTATCAAGGCATCTAAGAATTATATTTATATCGGGTTGTAAATTATTCCACATAAACCATGCATAATCAAGGTTACACCTCAATTATGCAATTACTATTTACTATTACTATGTAGTGTAAATATGAATGTAATGTGAAATCTGAAAATGAATAAGTTGTGCTTGCACTTTGTTATCAATGTATTATGAATGATATTTAATGTTGTGTGAAAAGTACTGCATATAAGTGAATGGATGATTATTGAAGTAATATTCTGATTTTGGAGATGTATTATGTATACTGCATATTTTGTGAACATTTGACTATCGTGGGCATGTGTTAGTGGTTGTAGGTATATGTTCAATTCCTCCAAGTGGAGGGGAAGTATCACTTAGGAGAAGTCATTAAGTGGGAAGTTGGTAAGTCATCCTTAGTTGATGTGTCTACATTAATAGAGTCCTGTTTACTATTTAGTGCATTATTAGGTGATGTTTATGGGTAAAAGCACAAATTTGTGTCACACTTTCAACCAACTTATCAATACAACTGAATTTAAGTATTTCTAACTAAAAACCAATTTTGGTCAAACATATGGTCTACTAAGATTTATTCTAGCTAAGTTAGTACTTCCACAACTTTTTTGACAACTAAAATTGTTGGCTAAAAATATATGGAGCACCACTTTGAATCCAATTTACGAAAAATATTAAATTATTTGAAAAACTTGAAGTTTCAATAACTCCTACTAATGTAAATAACTTTTTTTTTTTTAAATATAGAAATACCCTTTTGTAGATCTATAAGTGTAGTTTTCAAAAATATATTTATTTTAATAGTTTAATTATTATTTATTTTTACTAAAAGAAGGTTATCAGCACAAAATATTAGGTTGATTACCATGCCAAAGAAAAATACTAAAACTTATTAATTTTTTAAAAAAAATATATGATGCACTAGATAAAAGAATATATTTCAAGATGGTATAATTTTTTTCCATTTTAGATAAATATTTAATATGAAAGTCGACATCCAATGGAAACAACTATTTTTTGATTCACGCGCATTTTAATTTTTATTTAAAAAGGCATGTTTATCAAAATTAGAAAAAAATATATCCATGCACTAAAGTTTCAAGTTATAAATACACAAAAAAATTGAAAGAAAAAAAATAAAATTTACTATAAAAAGTTTGACATCTCATGCAACTTCATTTTTTAGTATTTTATTAGCAACTAAATTATAGTGTTAATTTATTAAAAAATAGTTTAAAATATTTTTTATTTTATTTTTTAAAATACAAACATAAAATATACTAAAATATATATGTTACTATTTTACATTATTTCAAAATTCAAAACATATATACTATTTTTCAGTGATTCAATTTTAAAAGTTGGATCAATGTTGGTCGTTTCCTTTATAAAGTGCGACACAGCTTTGTACTTTTACCCTTATGTATTTGAGCTTTGGAGTTCTTTCTTGTTTCATTATGGTTATATTGATAAAAAAAAGGGACATATGTGGAGTACGTGTATATATATACACATGCATGTAAAAGAGATCTAAAAAAATGTATATGCATATGTATAGATGTACCACGTAAATGTTTATCAATACAATGGTAATTGTGAATGGTTATATGTGAGTTGAATGTGTACATACATACATACATATACATATACATATACATATACATATACATATACATACATACATATACATATATATATATATATTGATATATGTATGTATGTATCAATACACGCGTACAATGGAAAATGGACATTCCCATACAGATGTATTGATATATGTATACATATGTATACATGTACATAGAGGCATACACTTATATATACAATCGATATATTGTGATTAGTATGTGAATACTATTGTGATTACACTTATTTGTATATTGAATGTATACTTACATTGATGGTTTATGATATATATATATATGTATATATATTTAATATATTACCTATTACTTGAAATTGGCTATCATTAACAATGATAGAGACTGATTATTAGAGGCTGATTATAAGTTACTTGTGACTATATTTTGTAAGGCCGAGTTTTACTCTAGCTGCCACACATAATGGAGTACATATACTACAATGTAGCTCACTACATTAAGTTGATACTCAAGGTGAAGACTAAGTCAATGCATTTGATGGGTATCTTATTTGACTTAGCAAACTTCAAACACCGTGTCATTATGCTTAAACCAACATCTGTAGAGGCGTGTAAACAAGTCGACAACTTTGTCAAACTGATTTATTATCTTAATCAACTCGTGCTAAGACTTGGTCGATGCAAACTTGGTGTTGCTTAGTTGATGTTGACTATTTCAAATAGGATAGAAACCACACCAAATCTAAGAATAAATTGTTGATGCTTTGGTGCCACCTTTGAATCCTTATACATGTAGATGTTCATTATGAAATGCAAATTGAATTCAATCATGTGTTGATTTGAATTAGTCTCTAGTTGTCGATCAACAAAGTTGATTTGTAGTTGTTTTAGTTTAGTATGAGCTTACATGTTTGCCACCTTTTAGTTGTCATATATGTGTTGCTATGCATGCTTGTTGTTGTAAGAACTCATGCCTAAACTGTAGGCCGATTAGTTACCAAATCATTGCATAAATAGTGGAGCTTGATCACTTGTTTGAGGGCGCATTCTTGCAAGTAATTTTACTTTGCATTATTATCAATTTACTCAGTTTTATTTGAGAGAAAGTGAGAGTTATATACACTCAAATTTGGTATGGAGAAAATTAATAAAATACAAGCTATTTAATTAATGATCTTTAATTTGTCTACTTATAAATAAATTGAAAATTTTATTTATATGGCTCACTTTCTTTAATTCTTCCTATTTTAAATCATTTTCTTCATGTTTTAATTAAATAAACAAATTCAATTAGTTTTTTTTATTTAATTAACTCCCTCTTATTAGATTTGAATTTTATATTTGAATTTAGTCACATTTCTACTAACTTCTCATTTTCCACCTCATCCTGTGTCTCATGAAATTAAATATTCTTAATATTTAATTGGCATTTATCTTCAACAAATTCTAACCAATTTTGAGACACTTGGCCTTCACCTCCATTTGATTCATCTTCACACTTGGCAGTTTGTTCTACTAAAGGGAACACACTCCTTGATTCTCTCTAACCTCTTCATTCTCAACCGTCCATCTCCCCAGATCAAATCCAGACCATTGAATCCTACCACATAGGTTTATGCCTTGGAGAAATCTATAAATAGAGTCTCATTTACAGCAATTCATATAGAGAGCTGAGCATAATTAAACTTTGCAAAAATTTAGAGAGAATTTTCATCTTAGCATTAGCATTCTAGTATTTTCATCTTAGCATCATTTAGTTTTATCATGGCATTACCATTAGCTGCATCTTAATCATAGTAGTTTAATTAGCAGCATCTTAATCTTTGCATAGCATCTACAACTTGTTTAGCAATCAATCAATCATGTAGGAAGATTTCTTGCATTTCCAGCATCTCATTCTTCAGGTTGTCATTTGGAAGGTCATGTGCACAAACAATCTGAGAGCAAAAATGACTTGAAAAATCCTTGGAGATAGAGGACAATGAGACAACATTGGAGAGTTTGTTTGTTTTGATTTAATTATCATTTGAATTCTCTAATATAATTTTTCATTAGTGTGTTGTATTACATGCTTATGCACTCACATTATTATAACAGCACATAGATTGGCGCCCACTGTGGGGCTCAACCCCATTTTTAACATTTTCTAGCAAGTTTTTGTCGACAGGTTGGTTCATGAATTTCAATGTAGTGCACCTGAAACTTCTTTCAGCGCATCTACCTGCTCTTTTGACGCATCCAGTCTCTGTTTCAGCGCATTTTCCTGTTCTTTTGGTGCATCCAGGCCTTGTTCTAGCACATATGCCTGATCTTCTAACGCATTTTCCTTCTCTTCTGGTGCATATACAAGATTTGGGTTTTCATTTTTTGCTTTCTAGATTAGCGCATTTAGGGTGTTTAATAGCACATCTAGTGAATCTTTTAGCGCATATGGTCTCTATTTTAGCGCATACACTCTTATTTGCAGGAATTCAAAATTCTGGGAACTAATTGATGTCTTTTTATTTTGCAGGTGCTTTAAACGCTGTCAAAGACAATTATCTGAGACTACTAACGGTGTTATGTAGGGGATGCAGTTATTTTTGTTTTCCTTTGATTAAATTAGGCATCTAGTTTAATTACGAGGTTAATGAACACCATGTATGGTGTGCTTGTAAAGTGATAGGCCTATTATTTCCCCTTCACTGGGTGACCAAAATGCCAGTCTCACTCTTTCAATTTATTGCAATAGCACCTGTAGAAGGCATGTTGTAGTGGGAAAAAGTACTCACCCTACGAGAACGACCTAAGTGGGAACAGCTAAAGCCAAGTATTCCAACCCACTATAATCAAACGTGATTTTCAAGAAACTCACATTCAATGGTAGTGTGCATTGATAACCATCCCCAAAGCCTTTGTTCTATAGGTTGGGAGGTCTCCTAAGGGATTTTATCATTTTTCCGCACTGAACTGAAACCCTTACTAAGAACTTTAAGTGTAGTAGCCAACCGAGTCAATTCCTGAACATTATAATATTCACAGTGCAAGGGGGGCAAGAATCTATTGGCAAAACAAGGACAGACAACTGAGAAGGGGGGTGAATCAGTTGTCATAGAATACTTAAATATTTTTAAACTTTATTTAACTCAATCTCAGATCTGATGAATAAGCAATAAACCATAAACATTCAACACATCAGAAACACAGAGAACACCAAGATTTTTTTTATGTGGAAACCCTGTTAGGGGAAAAACCACGGTGGAGGTTAGTCCACAATATTATACCCTGTTAAAAGTATAATGAGAAATAATGGGAATGCACATGCATTCAGGCACACTGCCTAGAGCTCACTGCTCAAATACAAAAGAGGACTCACTGTCCAATGAAAAGTTTGGATTAAAACCATCCAAATTGTGAACTGAGAAAATAGCTTCTACACAAGCCTAATTATAGTTCCAATTAAGCACAAAAAAACCTTCTTCACTCTTTGCTCAAACTTCTTCACCTTTCTCTCAGTCTTCTTCACACTCTGCTATGCAATCGAATGATATTCCCACATATACACATGGGAGCACATCAAGCACTCTTTACATCGATGAAACAATTGCTCTTATATATCTACAACAGGAGATTACATCAACAACTTAGTCGGCCAGAAATATAACATGTTTTCAATGTCAGCCCAAATTTGCAAATAAATTTTCAATGTGAATCCACCAAGGTCAGCCACAACATAGTGGAGACCCAAATTAACAAATCCAACCCAAAAATACTTCAATTAATTTCACCTTGAAGATCCACCACACATTACACCCATCATGTCGGCCAAGAACATGAAAACCCGAACATACAGAGAAAAATATTTGACCACGAGCACATTGATCAATGTGGACATACCATAGATAGAGCACGATCTAGAAACATCCAAGAACACCAAGAAACAATAGAGAAACATCCGCAGCAACTAGAATTACTAGAATTATATCAACTTCAATCAAGAACACTGACAGAGACCACAGAAACACTACTAGAACATAGATCTTCATAATTTTGAACAAATCTTCATGTAGAGCTCTGAAACTTCTAGAGAATGGACTAGATACACTCAACAATAAACCCTTTATTCCACAACAATTTATCTTCAACATACAAAACAAGACACCTTCATGACCTTCACAGTTCCACTAGGAACCTGCACTACTTTATTTTAAAATTTTATCAATATCCTCGACATATACAGCCTTCAATACATCAAATTCTAATAGTGTTGACATCAATGACAACCACATATTAGCCGTGCACAACCACAGCATCCAAAAATCTCCCCCTTTGGCATTGATGGAAACACATGATGTGAAAAACACCATCAACCCAACTCTCAATTAGCACTTACTCCTCCTTAGATTTTGACTCTTCTTCCTTGACTTCTTCTGCAAGATCTTCTCCCCACAAGACTTTTTACTTTAGATAGGCAGCAATTTTTCACATGACTCTTCTCCCCCTTTGACATCAATAGCAACGATAAACATTATCTTTCCACATGCAAGCTCTGAACCACATATCTGCACATCTGACTACTCCCCCTGAGTAGCAGCCACAAAAACATCAATCTGGATCAAAATATGATCATGAAATGCACAAATTGATGCAATTTAATGCATCGTAGTTCATATTAGGAGGGGTAATCACCCCTAGCATCCCTCTGAGATACTCAAAAGTATCCTTTGGCAATGGCTTAGTGAAAATATCTGCAATATGTTCTTTGGTAAGCAAATACTCCAGTCTGACTTCTTTTTCACTCACTTTCTCCCTCAGAAAGTGAAACTTGATTGATATATGTTTGGTCTTAGAGTGTAGCACCATATTCTTTGATATGTTAATTGCACTTGAGTTATCACAATATATGGTGAAAGGTTCATCATATACTACTCTGATATCTTTCACCATCTGTTTCATCCACATCACTTGAGTACAGTTATTTGCAGCAGCAATATACTCTACTTCAGTAGTAGATAGAGAAATGGAATTCTACTTTTTGCTCAACCAGGACACTAGCTTCTTCCCTAGGAAGAAAGCACCACCACTAGTACTCTTTCTATCATCTACATCTCCTACCCAATCCGCATCAGTATATGCATTTAAAGTAAGATCATCATCCTTAGGGTACCAAAGCCCAAAATCAACTGTTCCTTTCAGATACATGAAGATTCTCTTAACAGCAGTCACATGAGATTCTTTTGGATCAGCCTAAAATCTAGCAACCATACATACAACATTCATAATGTCTGGTCTAGTTTGAGTTAAGTAGACCAATCCACCAATCATTGATTTGTATCTTGTTTGATTTTCTTTAGGAGAATCATCATTTTGTGTCAACTTGCATTTAGTTACCATGGGAGTACCAACAGGTTTTGAATCATCCATGCCAAACTTCTTCAGCAGTTCTCTCACATATTTGGATTGAGATATGAAGATCCCCTTGTCTAACTGAGTAACTTGCAATCCCAGCAAGAACTTCATTTTTCCAATCATACTCATCTCAAATTCACTCTGCATTTCATCAGCAAACCTCGTACGTAGATTATCATCTCCTCCAAAAATAATGTCATCAACAAAGACTTCAATAATTAATTATTTATCATGATCCAATTTGAAGTATAAGTTGCTATCAGCAGTATCTTTATTGAATCCAAGCTTCAGTAAGTATTTGTCTAATCTAGCATACCAAGCTCTAGAGGATTGCTTGAGTCCATACAAAGCTTTCTTTAATTGGAAAACCATGTCTCCCTTATCAGTCAGTTGAAATCCATCAGGTTGTTCAATATATACTTCTTCCTCTAGCTCACCATTCAGAAAAGCTAACTTCATGTCCGTTTGATAGACTTTATAGTTCTTGTATGTAGCATAAGCAAGAAATAACCTTACAACTTCAATTCTAACAACAGGGGAAAAGGTTTCTTCAAAATCAATACCTTCCATTTGTCAATACCCTTTACATACCAGTCTTGCTTTATTCTAGACCACTTCACCTTGTCCATTTAGCTTATTTCAAAAGACCCATTTAGTACCAATTACATTTTTATCTTTTGATCTAGGAACTAGTATCCATGTATCATTCTTTTCAATCTGCATCAGTTCTTCCTTCATAGTTTACATCCAGTGTTCATCATTGCAAGATTATTTGACATCTTTAGGTTCAATCTTGGAAATCAGGGAATACTCTTCTGCAATCTTTCTTCTAGTTTGCACTCCTTTATTCTTACCTCCTATAATTTGATTTTCAAAATGATTTAGCTTTACATACCTTAGAGTTTTAGGATTTTCTCGAGCTTTTGATTTTTTTCTTCTTTCTTTTACACTTGCACTTGTCTCTACTTCCTGACTATATTGATTTATCGGAACAAATTGAAGTTGTCTTACCAGAACATATGGCACAATTTGAAGTTGATTTTGTGTTTGAACATTCTTCCCTTTGTTTGTGTTGTCTTCATCTGAATCATACCCACAATATCTAGATGATTTAGCAAAATCCTCATCAACTCTGACATTTGCACTCTCAACCATTTTCCTCAGTCTTTTATTATAGCACCGATAGGCCTTGCTTTTAATAGAGTAACCTAGAAAGATTCCTTCATCCCTTATTGCATCAAAATTCCCTATATCATCATATCTCTTGATGTAGCATTTGCTTCCAAAGATCTTGAAATATTTAATAGTAGGCTTATAACCAAACCATAATTCAAAAGGAGTCTTACTAGAATTACCATTTACATTTACCCAGTTCAAAGTATACATAGCAGTTCTTACTGCTTCACTCCAATAGATGTGAGGCACATTTCCTTCAATCATCATTGTTCTAGTAGCATCCAGAATTTTTTTGTTCTTTCTCTCAACAACACCATTATTTTGAGGGGTCTGGGGAGCAAATAATTGTCTTCTAATTCCATTATCTTCATAGAAAGAATTAAACTCCCTGGAGGTGAACTTACCACCTCTGTCTGACCTTAGGGATTTGATTTTCAAACCTTTCTCATTTTATGTCATAGCTTTGAAGCTTTTGAACTTTTCTAATGCTTCACATTTTTCTCTTAAGAAAGCAACCCATATCATTCTAGAGTAATCATCAATAAGCAGCATAAAGTACCTTTCACCATGGAGAATTTTGACTCTAGAAGGACCACATAGATCATAATGTACCAGCTCAAATAATCCATTTGAACGATGTTGTTTGCTTCAAAAAGAAACTATAGTTTGTTTTCCCATCTGACACTCTTTTCAAAATGTGCTAGTAGGCTTCACTAGCTTAGATAGATCTCTTACTGCTTGAGTGGAACTTATTTTGACAATGTTATCAAAATTTACATGACACAGCCTTATATGCCATAACTAGATTTCATCTACTTGAGCAATTAAACAACTTTCACTAGTAGCATTCAGGTGAAAAATATTACCTTTTGTTTGTTTTCCTGAGGCAATTACATTTCCAGAGCTTCCATATATCATGCATCTTCCATCTTTGAACTGAAGATCATAACCTTTGTCTACAATCTTTCCAACACTCAACAGGTTGTGCTTCAAGCCTTCAACATAAAGAACATCATCAGTGTTATTCTTACCATCAAGACAAATAGTTCCTCTGTCACGAATCACACAAGCATTGTTATCTCCAAATCTTACAACCCCGCCATCATACTTCTCTAGACTTACAAATTTGCTTTTGTCACTAGTCATATGATGTGAGCATCCGCTGTCAATTACCCACTCATCCTTTTCTTCAATTCAGGCTACAAGAGCTTTCTCAACTTTAGCAAATTTAGTAGCCACGGGACTATTTTCCTTGATAGCAATGAAAACCCAATCATCTTCATTTTCATTATCTTTATCAGACTCATCATCAGTCACACCTTCTTCAACAAAGTAACATTTCTTTTGGAATCTAGATTTTTAAGGCTTAGATCTAGGAACTCTTTCAGGACACCTTGATGCAAAATGACCTATTTTACTGCAAGAAAAACATTTGATAAGCAGCTTTCCTTTATACTTACCTTGTCCTCTACCTTCTTTCTTCACTATCAATGCTTCCAACTCTTCTACCTCTCTTTCTTCATTTTCAAGTTGTTTCATTTCTTCCTCATACTTGAATGTCTTTCTAGAACTCTCTCTTGGATCATATCTGTGCTTGTTTCTTTCGGATACAGTAGCCTTGAATGCAGTTTCAGTCTTAGGAATAGAATCACCAAATTCACTCAACTCAAAGGCAACAAGTTTATCAATCAGTGTGTCCCTTGTCACATTCGTCAATGATCTAGTTTCTTCAATAGCATGAACCTTAGCTTTGTAGGAGGGAGTTAATGATCTGAGCAATTTAGCCACAATTTCTTCCTCATCCAGGGTACCACCAGCACATCTAATACCCATCACTAGTTCATTTACTCTTTGCATAAAAGAAGAAATATTTTCATCTTCACCCATCTTCATATTTTCATACTTTCCTTTCAAACTATGTTGCTTAGCCATCTTCACATGTACATCTCCTTCATACAAATTTTCTAGCTTCCTCCACATCTCATGAGATGTCTTCAGACCTAGCACATTTGTCATTTCCAAATTTGTTAAAGTACTCAGCAAAGCTTCCATATCCCTAACATTATTCTCAACCTCTTTAATCTCATCAGCAGTGGAGGGACCATTCTGAGGAATAACATATTTGTTCTTTGTAATTTTCTAGAAGGGTTCACCAATACACTTCAAATGACACTCCATTCGAGCTTTCCACAATGAGTAATTTGTTCCATCAAATCTAGGACTGTCCTTCTTGTATGATACCATCTCGGATCACCTCAAGCTTTTAAACTTCTTAAAAGGAAACATCTCTGATACCAATTGTTGGCAAAACAAGGATAGACAACTAGGAAGGGGGGGTGAATCAGTTGTCATAGAATACTTGTATCTTTTTAAACTTTATTTAACTCAATCTCAGATCTGATGAATAAGAAATAAACCATAAACATTCAACACATCAGAAATACAGAGAACACCAAGATTTTTTTTACGTGGAAACCCTGTTAGGGGAAAAACCACGGTGGAGGTTAGTCCACAATATTATACCTTGTTAAAATTATAATGAGAAATAATGGGAATGCACATGCATTCAGGCACACTGCCTAGATCTCACTGCTCAAATACAAAAGAGGACTCACTGTCCAAAGAAAATTTTGGATTAAAACCATCCAAATTGTGAACTGAGAAAATAGCTTCTACACAAGCCTGATTATAGTTCCAATTAAGCACAAAAAAACCTTCTTCACTCTTCGCTCAAACTTCTTCACACTTCGCTCAATCTTCTTCACACTCTGCTCTACAATTGAATGATATTCGTACATATACACATGGGAGCACACTGAGCACTCTTTATATCAATGAAACAATTGCTCTTATATATCCACAACATGAGATTACATCAACAACTTAGTCGGCCAGAAATATAAAACATGTTTTCAATGTCAGCCCAAATTTACAAATAAATTTTCAATGTGAATCCACCAAGGTCAGCCACAACATAGTGGAGACCCAAATTAACAACTCCAACCCAAAAATACTTCAATTAATTTCACCTCAAAGATCCACCACACGTTACACCCATCATGTCAACCAAGAACATGAAAAACTAAACATACAGAGAAAAATCTTTGACCACGAGCACACCAATCAATCTGGACATACCACAAAGGTAGAGCATGATCTAGAAACATCCAAGAACACCAAGAAACAACAAAGAAACATCCACAGCAACTAGAATTACTAGAATTATACCAACTTTAATCAAGAACACTAACAGAGACCACAAAAACACTGCTAGAACACAGATCTTCATAATTTTGAACAAATTTTCACGCGGACCTCTGAAACTTCCGAAGAATGGACTAGATACACTCAACAATAAACCATTTAGTCCACAGAAATTGACCTTCAACATACAAAACAAGACACCTTCATGACCTTCACAATTCCACTAGGAACCTGCAATACTTTCTTTTACAATTTTCTCAATATCCTCGACATATACAGCCTTCAATACATCAAATGCTAATAGTGTTGACATCAATGACAACCACATATCATCCACACAACCACAGCATCCAACAAAATCTTCCCCCAAGATACTCACCATATAACTACCAAGGATTTCTAGCCAAAAGTGAAGGAATTGACTTTTGGTTAAGACTTGGAAAAGGAAAAAACACGAGTGCCCTCTAGGGGTGACATGGCTGAGTGAGCTAACATAGTTCTAAGATGTGGGTTGTGATTTTATTAATGACCCTTGACATTAGGAGAGTGATTGATTTGTTTTCTATTGTTTAAATACCAATGGAAATAAAAGGGGATCAGACCAGATCCTTGAACATACACTTAATGTTTAGATCATAGGGTGAAACAACTGTTTTACTACTTTTTGTTATGTCTAAAATCATTTTTTTCAAGATATCATCCATTAAAAAAACTTAATTCACATGATTCAAAAATAAGAAAACTAGGCAGAGTTATTGTTCAAAAGATCATCCATTAAAAACACCCAATTCACTGAGTTGAAAACAAAAAAACCAGAAAAAATTTTAAAACGATGACCATTTTCCAGTTTAGTGCATTAGCTTCCTATTTCAGAGCATTTGGCTCATTTTTCAGTGCATACAGCTTCTTTTACAGCTCATACACTCCCTGTTTCAGCGCATTTAGTTCATAGTTTGGCGCATTTATCCCATCTTTCAGTGCATTTGTAATCTGTTTTAGCACATTCATCACATCTTTCAACACATTTAGGCCATATTATGGCACATTTGTCCCATCTTCCAGTGCATTTGCAATTTGTTTAGTGCATTTACCTGATACCCCAATAGAGAGCTAAGTTGAACATCTGTCAGATAACTTGAACCATATTTAGGGGCAGTCTAGCGCATCTCTAGCTTTTTCTAGCACATTTAGCTCATCTTCTAATGCATCGAGGGTCTTTTCTAGCACATTTGCTTCATCTTTCAACACATACATATTCCATTTTGGCGCATTTATCCCATCTTTCAATGCATATAGGCTATGTTTTAGCGCATCTACGTCATCTTTTAGCGCATTTGCAACATGTTTTAGTGCATCCATTTGATTCACAAATAGAGAGCTAAATTGAACGTTTTTCAGATAATTAAAACCAGATTTAGGGATCCTTTACAGAGCATAGGTCATTCCTCATTCAACATCAGGTTAAAGTTGAAGAAACTGGCCTTTGCAAGTGAAATTCCTTTAACTAAACTTGGATCAAACATCTTAAAGTGCCTAATCATCAAACCTATCTTTGATTGTTTAGCTGAGTTTCATCATCAAGATCTATCATCCTTCATCACGAAACATCATGCTTTACATCAGATTTAACCTTAGTCTCATCAATAGAATCCATCATTCTATTTTACTTAGGTATCTCATTGTCACTCCTAAACAAAGATCAAAGTATAGAAAACCTTTATCACTTGTATGCCTATTTTAACAAGAGCCCAAAAACAAAAACTTAGAGAACAAGAAGTAGAAACACAAACCATCATGGCAGAAGCAGAGGAAAATCCCTTCCATAGATTTCACCAACCTGAAACAAATGAAATAACTAATGAGGACATTCAACATGCTCAACAAGACCCTAAATTTCACAAGTTTATGGAGAAAATTCTAGAAAAAGATGGAGATAAATACTTTTTGATGTTGGCCAACCAAGGTGTGAAATTACCCAATGACTTTGATATCAACCAATTGAGAGGATCTCCCAAGAGAACAGAAGTTGACTCACGAAACACAAATCCAATGAATTCTTTAACTCAACAAATGCAAAATATTCAACAACAAATCCAAGACATGCAAAGAGGAACAACATAAAGATATTTGTTGCAAGACATTTGTCCTCATCCTTTTGACAGAATTCTGAACATGATACCATTTCCACCAAACTGTGATCTTCCAAAATATGACAAATACAATGGAAAATCTGATCCTATAGATCATGTAAGAGAATTTCACACCATGAGCTTGAAATTTGCACATGAAGAGACTTATTTAATGAGATTGTTTCCAAGAACTTTGGGTGGTCAATGCATGGAATGGTTTTCAAAACTCCCACTAGGTATTAGATCATTTGAAGAGCTGGTAAATAAGTTTATCACCCAATATTTCTACAACATTCAACATGAAATAACCATGAAGGATCTTTGCAACACAAAACAGAAAAATGGTGAATCATTTCTCACATTTTTACAAAGATGGAGAAGATTATTTGCTAGATATTCTCATCCTATACCTGAAAAAAGAAAAGATGGAAATCTTCATTGACAATCTTAATAGTGATATGATTCATAGACTCAAATTGCAATGTCCACCTAGCTTTGAAAAGATGATTGAAAATGGACTTAAGATTGAGGAAGCCTTGGTTAAAAGAGGAGTGTTAAAAATCTATAATAAAGGACCAAATTTAGCAAACTCTTCTAATCATCATTATAACACCCATGAGAAATCCAAATTTTGGACAAGAAACAAGAATGTTGGTAATGATGGTGTAGCTGAAACACATAATGCAAAACCGGTCTTCAATCTATCAGTAATTATGCCTAAAAACAAACAAAACAACACTAAATCTAAACTAGCTCCACCACCATATCAAACACCATCAAATCACAAAAAATTCACACCTTTGGGGCAGCCACTTGAATCGGCATTGAAAGAGATTCTTGCAGCCAAACTCGTAACATTACCAGAGGCACGAGATTGGGAACCAAGGGTTAAACCATCATGGTGGAACAATGCACATTATTGTGATTTTCATAGAAATAAGGGTCACAAAAAAAACAATTGTATGCAGCTAAAACATTTGGTGCAAGATTTGATAGATAGACATGAAATATCAATGGAAGTGCCTCAAAAAAATGTTGATCATGGAGCATTTAAAAATCCTTTACCCAACTATGAAAAAGGGGAATCCTCTTCAAAAAACACTAAAGGAAAAAATGTGAACTATTTCTATGATTCTACCATCCTTCACATTTCTACAATTGATGATCAAACCAATAACAATGAAACCAATGACAAACAAGACATTGTTGTAGATGGTAATCAAATTAATGACATCACAATTGAGCACAAACAAGACATTGTTGCAGTTGATAATCAAATCAATGTCATCAAAATCAACAATAAACAAGACAACTTGCCAGTAAATGTGACCATAAGAGCATAGTCCAAGTTTGTATTGAAAGGAAGTACATCTAAAACACCTAATGCTCCTTCAAATCAATACAATAACGTAGACAAATTGCAAAAGATCCTAGTGCAGATATCCATATTTGAACTTCTTAAAATTTCACCAGCCCATAAAGAAATTCTAGAAAAAGATTTGGTGGACACCACAGTACCAACTGATCTAGAAGTTTTTCAATTCCAAGCCATGGTAAGACATTTGACTACACCTCATTGTTTATCATTCTCAGAAAATGATGATGCATCACTCACTCATCCACATAACGCTCCACTCCATATTGAGGTTTTAATCCATAAACATTGGGTCTTGAACATGTTTTAATGGATGGAGGAGATAGTCTAAATATTTGCACCTTAAAGCTTATACGTGCCTTGGGATATTTAGAAAATTCCATAGATTCCATAAGAAAGATCACCATAAAAGCTTATGACGATGAAGAAAGATCCTCTCAAGGACTGATAGTATTTCCAATTCAAGTGGGACCAATTGTAAAAGATATACTTCCAAGTTTTAGACAAGGATTTGACTTACAACATACTCTTGGGTCGACCTTGGATCCGTGAAATGCACGCAATTCCATCAACATATCATCAATGTCTAAAATTCCCCTACAATGGACAAGAGATCACCATTTCAGCTGATTCTAACAATCCTCAATACTGCAATACTCTCAATATTGTCCAAGATATTTTTGTACCACACAACAGAGAAGCTCCCACTTCCCTTTCTTCAAGCAATGAAAGCCAGCTAAATTCTTTGTCAAATCAGTTTGAGAAAAAGGTTCGGTCAAAAGATAAAGGCATTGGTGATCTCATTTCCTCAAGTAATGAAAGCCAACTAAATTCTTTGTCAAAACAGTTTGAGAAAAAGATTCAGTTGAAAGATAAAGGAATGGGTGAGTATTCAATTGAGCAATCCTTATGTCTCTCATAGCTGCTACCTTCTCCAAAATCATATGGGCAACCATCAACATCTAGACAAAAATCTTCACAGCCCATCACCCTCTTTGATGGTAAATTTGTAAAAGCAGATACTCTAGTTGATGAATTTGAAGACAGACATTCTAAATTGGCTTTACAAAGATGAAGAAGCATTCCAAGCAACAACTTCCAGCATACCAATAGAGCAATATGGTAAAGGATTCACAATCTTAGAAAAGATGGGAGATGAAGGAAAAGGTCCTATTGGAAGAAGAAAAGAAGGTATCGTGGAATCAAATTAGCCTATCACAATCAATGCAAAAGACAAGACAGGGCTAGGATATAAGGAAGAGACAAAACAAGAAGCCAAGCACCAGATTTGTGAGTGAATCCTTCAATTGCATGCTAGTTATGAAATAGACTCAAATGAATATGAATGGGATTCACTATCTGAAGTATCTTTTGAAGACAAAGAAATTGATGTGATAAAGAGGTATGCACCCATATGTATGGAGGGACAGAGTTCAGGGTCTAGACCACTTGAATTTGGATCACTACATATTGATGACTCTAGTGAGGATGATTAGACATCGAGTGAGATAGATCATTTGGAGGAGAGTAACATTATACACCTTGAAATTGCTATCAATTTCACCTTGAAAATGTTTCCATCATGACCCTTACCGCCTTTGACCTTGACCAATCCGATGATTCCTTACCTTTGGTACATCTTGAACTCATTGACTAGGAACAAACCAAGCTACTTGACATCCCTATCTTTGCAAATGATGATGTCATTGTCAACTTCCTTTGTTCTGAAAATCCAAAAAAAAAATTCACCAATGAATTTGATAACGAAGCTTCAAACAAGGGGAGTGCCAAATCTCTTAGTTGCAAAATAATGAATATCAAAAATTGATCTAATGGTGAAAACCATGCAATGGCAGTATTAGATCATGAAAAAGTAAAAAGAAAGAGTGTATCCAATGGTGAAAACCTCCCTGAGGCACTGAAGGATGGGAGATTTGACACTCTTCCAGAGCATTATCATGAAATATCTTCAGTATTGGTTGATCCTATGCAATCCATTAACATTGGTACTGTAGAAACAACAAAGACCCCACATCTAGCGACATCCATGACAGAGCAAGAAAAGACAAGTTTCATCAAATTATTTGAAGAAAGACAAATCAATTTTGCTTGGTCCTATGCTGGCATGCCAAGAATATATCTAGATCTTATAATGCACCATTTATCCCTACCACCTGGACTGAAGCCAGTAAAACAGAAATTGAGAAAAATGCATCCACAATTCGCCCTACTAGTGAAAGCTGAATTGAAAAAATTACTAGATGTAGGGTTCATCTAACCAATCAACTATGTAGAATGGATTTCAAACATTGTACTAGTCTCCAAACCAGAAAACAGCATCAAAATTTGCACAAATTTTAGGGATCTTAACAAGGCTTGTCTGAAGGATGACTTTCCTTTGCCCAATATAGATATCGTTGTGGATTTAACAATAGGACATGCTATGCTATCACTCATGGATAGTTTTTTAGGCTATAATCAAATCAAAATTGCAATTGAGGATCAAGACAAAACATGTTTCACATGCCCATGGGGTACATTTTGTTGGAATGCCATGCCTTTTGGATTAAAAATGCAGGAGCCACCTATCAGTGTGCAATGACAACAATCTTTCATGACATGATGAACACATTCATGGAGGACTATGTGGATGACCTGTTAGCAAAATCATTCACCAAGGAAGGACATCTAGAAATCTTGGATAAAATCTTCACTCGATTGGAAAAGTTCAATGTATGTTTAAACCCAAAGAAGTGTGTTTTTGGAGTAACATCAGCAAAACTCTTAGGATATATAGTCTCAGCTAAAGGCATCAAAGTAGATCCAGCAAAATTCAAAGAAATCATGGAAATGTCACCTCCTAATAACATTAGCCAACTAAGATCTCTACAAGGAATATTCCAATCCATTAGAAGATTCATTGCGCAACTAGGGGACAAAATTCATCCTTTTACTCATTTGTTACACAAGAATGTTTCTTTTAGATGGGATAAAAAATGTGAAACTACCTTTAATCAATTGAAACAATATATGATGAATCCACCTATCTTGGTACCACCAACAAAGGAAAAACCACTCCTACTTTACATAGAAACTACTAAGGTATCTTTGGGAGCTTTTCTAGCACAAGAAGACACTACAGGAAAAAAGAGGTGATCTACTACATTAAGAGAACATTGAATGGCTATGAACTTAACTACACATTCATTGAAAAGGCTTGTTTGGTAGTAGTGTTTGCTACTCAAAAATTGTGACACTATATGTTAACACATACCATCAAACTGATAGCCAAGATAGATCCATTGAAATATCTACTCAGCAAAGCCAATCTAACAGGAAGACTAGCAAAGTGGGTGATGATATTGAGTGAATTTTACATTCAATATGTGGATAGAAGAGAAATCAAGGGCCAAGCAATAGCATATCAGTTAGTTGAAGCACCATTGCAAGATGACCATCCTATGCATATTGCATTTCCAGATGCAAATGTCCTCACACTGATAGCACAACATTGGATATTATACTTTGATGGGTCTTACACTCAACATGGATCAGGTGTTGGAATCCTATTTGTTACTCCTCAAGGACACACTATCCCTAAATCTTACAAGTTGATGTTCCCTTGCACTAAAAACACGGTTGAATATGAAGCACTAATCATTGGTATCAAGGTAGCAATGGAATGGAAAATCATAAAATTATAGGTTTATGGAGATTCTCAATTAGTCATCAATCGGGTTAATGATGATTATCAAACAAAAGATGACAAGCTAATCCCATACAAGAGAATGGTAGATGACTTCAAGAAATACTTTGTTGAGATCAAGTTTGAACAAATTCCAAGAGTAGACAACAAAGTTGTAGATGCCATGGCAACCATTGCTTCTCTGTTACAAATATCGGAAAAACGAAGTCGTTATGAATTCATGGTGGGACAATTGTTTAACCCCACATATGACAATCTTGAGTCCCAAGTCGTATACCATCTATTTGAAGTCGATTCCTCAATCTATGGGAAGATTTATACCTATCTAAGGGACAATACCCTTCCACCTGACCTATCCTGAAACCAAAAACGCAACTTTATCTGTCAAGCAGCTCGACATACCTTGATAGTCGATACACTTTATCGATGAGGTCTCGATGGTACTCTCCTTCGATGTCTTGAACGTAACAAATCTGAAAATGCTCTACGAGAAGTTCATGAAGGTATTTGTTGTACTCATTCAAGTGGTCTTACTCTAGCTAAGAAACTCCTACGCTTGGGATATTATTGGTCGAACATGGAGAAAGAATCTTTTCAATTTGTTAAGAAGTGCAAGAAGTGTCAGGTCCATGGAAATATCATACATGCACCGGCACAGGAGCTGCAACCATTCGCATCAACCTGGCCTTTCTATCAATGGGGACTTGATCTTTTGGGTAAGATTCACCCATCTTCCTCTAATGGACATAAATTCATAATCACAGCCACAGAGTATTTCACAAAGTGGATTGAAGTTGTCTCGTTAACTACCATCACTAGTAAAAAAATTGCCTCCTTTATCCTAAACTACATTATCTATCAGTATGGAATCCCTAGCTCCATTGTCACTAACAATGGTAGACCTTTCAAAAACTAGGATGTACAAGAAATTTGTGAAAAAATCCATATCCAGCACTGATTTTCCACACCCTACTACCCTCAAGGGAATGGCCAAGTAGAAACCTCAAACAAGACCATTTTGAAAATCTTGAAGAAAATTGTCAACAAGGCTGGATGTGACTGGCATGTTCAACTAAACCCTACTTTGTGGGAAAACAGTACTAGCATCCCTACCCCTACAGGAGCCACACCATATTCCCTTGTGTATGGATCAAAAGCCATATTACCTATTGAGGTTGAGTTACCTTCACTCTGGGTATCATTGAAAGGAATCATTTCAGAGGAAGACTATCGAGTATCCAGACTACAAGAGTTGGAATTGCTAGATGAACATCGTCAGCATGATGTTGATCATCTGAAAGCCTATCAACAAAGAATTTCAAGGAGCTATAATCACAAGGTAAGACCAAGAACATTTCAAGTTGATGACTTGTCCTAAAAGAGAATCCTCGTAATCAACAGGATCATGAAAAGAAGGGAAAATTTGAACCTAATTGGCTAGGTCCTTTTTCCATTGTATCAATCTATGGATCTAGAGCATATCAGTTATCTACACCTGAAGGGGACCTATTTGAAGAACCTATCAACAGCCTTCATCTCAAGAAGTTTTACACATAACTCATCCAGTGCACAGTCAAAAAGCAGAAAAATCCAAAAAAAGTCAAAAATTCAAAAAAAAAAGAAAAAATACAAAAAAAGTGAAAAATCAAAAAAATCGTTACCTTGATGAAAACCTGGAAAACAAGCATCTTGGTGACAACAAAAAAAATAAAAAAATCAGAAAAAGTGCAATAAAAACAAGTAGTGAAAACCTGGCAATAAGTGTTATTTGTGATAGATTAGATTTTATATCTATTGGAGTGTGTGTCGATCATCTGCTTTTCGCCATCGTTATGCCTGATCATCAGATGAACCTCATGTACATATCTAGGTGTCGTGGTCATGTCTCATCTTGGCTTGGTTATCATTGTGCATATCCACAATAAATGGTTGGTTTCTCACTAGGGGAAAAATCCTGAACTCACTGGGGGCAACCTACTTTGAGTAAAACAACAAACAAACAACAGTCAGACAACGCAGCAAACACAACAATCACAACGGAAACTCAACATTGAACATCCATCACAAATTCTAAACACCAAACATCCAAATCAACAGCATAATCAATCAAAAACAACAAAAATCTAACTGGATGATGTTCTTCTGAATCATGGTTTAATCACTTTAGCATGAATGTTCAACTATTGTATCTTGATTTTTGTTATCATTTCTCTGGAGCAACTCAACGATGTCATAGACTAGAGAAGCTAGGATGGAGTATGATTTTTCTTTGTCTGATGTTTGTGAGTTGATCATTACTACTATGCAAATTTTTCGTGCGACATGCTCTACAAAGTATCATTGATGACATTTCAGATTTGCATAGGAAAAGGACTAATTGTTGTTTGTTTTACGCAAGTAATACTCAAGTCATCTTGGTTCAATTATGCCTAGATACTTGTGTTACCTTGCAATATCAAAAATCAATGGAAGTTGTACTCAGGTCATCATGGTTTAATTATGCCATCGATGTTTTTACTAACTTTCAACATATTAAAATCTCAATGATGATACCAACCACAATAAATCGGCTAACAAAATCACAACATTGCATATTAAGATTTTGCTTGGTTAAGATAGATTGCATCCATATTAGTTTTGCATCTGCATTTTTAGATTTTGAAAGGCTAGAAAATTTCAAAATGATTATATCTCTCTCATTAAAGGATTGAGTACATTTGACATTAACAAAACAAGATCATTTACATGTAGTTTCATAAGCATTATCATGTCATACATCCATTAGAAAGCATTATCATATCATACATCCATCCATGCATTAGATCGTATATTTACATTAGAAAAAATACAAAAAAATAAAATGCATCACATCTCATTTGCATAACCAAATCCATTCCATGTATAGCATAACAGCATCATCCGTAAAGCATATAGAATCATCATCCATGCATCATCATTTCATCATTGCATCCATACACAACCATGACATAATCATATAGGCATCACATAGCATATAGAATGGAAATCAAATGCATCCATCATAAGCATTCATCACACAAGAATATAGACAACATATAGATCACTAGTATCCATTGCATCTCATATAATCTTAAAATTAATGTCAAGTGTACAATGATATCAAAATATAGAGAGATACATCAAAAAAATGTGGTAGAATATCACAAAATCCCCAATTGAACAAGTGAATACATCATCAAATGTCAATACATCAAATCTGAACACAAGAGTTATGTGTTTCTCCCCCCAGACATTGTTGACCTCACTGTGCCTCCTACTGCGCCACCAAATGGACCTGCACCTGGATCTCTGGGAGGTGGCCCAGTCACACCCTTTCTCATCATCTGGGAATGACTTTGATCTGATCTGGCACTAATGAACTATGCGTAACTCGGAGACGCCACTCTATAGGAACTGCCTCATAGTACTGTAACCTATAGTACTCGGCCTCTCTGGCTAAATGTCATACCTCTCTAAGAATATCCCCTGTCGTGGTCCCCTCATAAACTCTTTGTAACCTCTCCATCAGGGCCTCTGCATGCTCACATCTCTACTTCATGGTGTCTTTCTTTGCTGTCAGAGAGGAAATATGTGCCTATGCCTAAGATAATTGTCCTTGTAAGCTCTGCACCTATGGCTATAAAGTGTCTATCTACGCCTTTTGTTGACGGGAGGGCATGTGAATTTGAATCTGTGATGGCCCTAACTGTTGATGTCCTAAAGGCACCATAGATCTCCTCCTCTGAGACACTCTGACATCCAATATCATTCCACCTCCACCTGCATCTCTGCCATCACCTCCATCTTTGCCATCTCCATCATCTCCATCCCCTCCATCCCCGCCATATCCCTCCTCCTCATCTCTATCTCCCCCATCCCTTCTTTGTCTCGGTGCATGTGGTGGTGCTCTCTCGTCATCATCGAAGGCTAGTACTGGCTCATCTGGACGGGATATCCTTGGTAAAGAATGTGTAAAGAAATATTGAGCATAATCATCGGTCATCAAGGCATCTGTGATCTCTCAACAGTAATCCCATATCTGTGGTTGCAACCCAAAATACTCCTGACAACCTAAATCATATGATAGGGTGGGTCCCCACTCTAGAATATCATGTTGTCTCCACACATATAGTGCAACTCCCTAGGGCATAAACTAAAATCTGTCATACTAGCGAAGCACCCTCATAAGCAAAAATCTCTCGATAACAAAAGGTGTCCATCCAATCAAGTATCTAGAAGTGAAAAAATAAGGCATCTCAATGTCATCCTCTGGCCACTACTCACAATCCAAGTATGGCCTCCATGTGACTGTCTCCAGATCATCTAGAAATCGACGCCAATACTCCAATTTTCCCAACTTGTGTTGGACAACTGGACCTTTATATCCAAAAACATACAGTCTGCTAACTAGACAATCCCTATCTGCCTCAGGTCGAGTGATAGCTATGTGCTCCCATGCCCAAATCTGCAGCAGCATCACCCCAACTGATAAACTCACAACTCCAAGGTAAACTACCTGATGCAAATCATGATACAAATGAACCAGCATGCAAGAACCCCATGCATATTTGATCCCCTACGCGATCATACTCTCTAGTATCTGGCCCCAACCAATAAATAGTCCCTTCGATTTACGGTTAGGACATAGAAAACCTCCAATGAAACCAGCTAGAACACATGGTAATGGCTAATATGAAGCAACCATCTCTTGCCATGGGATCTCATAC
The DNA here is from genome assembly GCA_007258455.2 of Sequoia sempervirens. NCBI lineage: Eukaryota > Viridiplantae > Streptophyta > Pinopsida > Cupressales > Cupressaceae > Sequoia > Sequoia sempervirens. The sequence continues at coordinate 41,499 of VDFB02118557.1, forward strand.
CCACTAATCTCGTCGTCATGAAAAATTCTCCTTAGTGCATCGGCCCCTCTCTACTCTGTGTGATCGTAAACAACTAACTCACCAACAACAGGAATCCCCAAGATATGATACACATCCTCTGGAGTGACTATCATCTCACCAGTGGCCAAATGGAATGTCTTGTGTCACTATGCCACCTCTCAGCTAAAGTAGTTAAAAGTCCCCTATTGATCCTATACTGGGCATATCAATCAGAGAAGTCAAACCACATCGCCCAATAAAATCCAAATCCACCTGCACCAGATGTGGAATCATGTCCCAGGTCTTCGAGAAGCGCTCTCGAGACCGAAGAACTCTAAAATCCTCCTATGATCATAACATATTGCAAATCAACATTTTATCAAATCAACCTATCAATCAATCTAATCAGCTCTAATGAGATTTCAAACAAATCTCGTTGAGCATCTATCATTGACCCTCACCTATCATGAGGTCAATCATCATCTATCATATCATTAACTCTCGCCTATCATGAGATCAATCATCAAACATTATCAAACATCATCAAGACTATGGTTGGCGCGATCATCAAACATCCAAAACAAGGAGAACAATCAAAATTCCTCAATTCTGGTGTAAATGCTCTAAAACACTAGATGTGCCATAACAAATACCAAATACGCCATTTTACAGCACCTATGCGCCAAAAATCTAGTTGCGCTAAAACATCCTATCAATGCGCTATTTCATGGCATCTATGCGCTAAAATTTTCAACATATGCGCTACTATGTGCTATCTATGTACTAATTCAATAGATGTGCTACATAAATCAACCTATGCGCCATTTTGTGATCTCAATGCACCAAATAGCTATATGCGCTAAAACATCAGCTCTATGCACTAAAGCGGGTCATAAATACGCTAAAACGCAATCATGGAAATTCAAACACATGCAAAACATGGGAAAAACATTTCAAATTTCAAATGGTAGTTTCTCGAGGTACATACCGGAGGTCCATATGCGGTCGGGCAGTTGTGTCGTCAAACTCGCTCAAATCGATGGGTTTGGTATGAGATCACCATCTTGCTCCAATCTCTCAATCAGCTCAAATCTCCAAATGCAAATGAAATCAAATGAGCTCACTTTTTCATCTTTTTGCATTTTAAGGGGTAATTGGATGGTAATTAAGTGGGATTTATTTTTATTTTTTTCACCAGGGCATCAATTAATCAAATGGTAGGATCGGTATTCTTTATCGAGAGATAAATTGTCTCAACGTCATAAAATTTGGAAATCATCAGAAAATATTAAAAATTTCAAACATTCTAAAAAAATCCTAAAAATTCACAAATTTCTTGATTTATCTCCCAAGGGGGCATACTCGCATCATCACTCGAAAATCAGCATCTAGGGCATATCAAAATTTTTTCAGCACCATCAACAAAATTTTCTTTGAAGCAATGTGTCGCAAACACATCACTTCAAAGAGGGGAAAAATGTATACACTCAAATTTGGTCTAGAGAAAATTAATTAAATACAAACTATTTAATTAATGACCTTTAATTCGTCTACTTATAAATAAATTGAAAATTTTATTTATATGGCTCACTTTCTTTAATTCTTCCTATTTTAAATCATTTTCTTCATGTTTTAATTAAATAAACAAATTCAATTAGTTTGTTTTATTTAATTAACTCCCTCTTATTAGATTTAAATTTTATATTTGAATTTAGTCACATTTCTACTAACTTCTCATCTTCCACCTCATCATGTGTCTCATAAAATTAAATATTCTTAATATTTAATTGGCATTTATCTTCAACAAATTCTAACCAATTTTGAGACACTTGGCCTTCACCTCCATTTGATTCCTCTTCGCACTTGGCAGTTTGTTCTACTAAAGGGAACACACTCTTTGATTCTCTCTAGTCTCCTCATCCTCAACCGTCCATCTCCCCAAAACAAATACAGACCATTGAATCCTACCACATAGGTTGATGCCTTGGAGAAATCTATAAATAGAGTCTCATTTACAGCAATTCATATAGAGAGCTGAGCATAATTAAACTCTGCAGAATTTTAGACAGCATTAGCATTCTAGTATTTGCATCTTAGCATCATTTAGTTTTATCATGGCATTACCATTAGCTGCATCTTAATCATAATAGTTTAATTGCATCATTTCCATTATCAATATCATAGTAGCATCTTAATCTTTGCACATCATCTACAGCTTGTTTAGCAATCAATCAATCATGTAGGAAGATTTCTTGCAATTCTAGCATCTCGTTCTTCAGGTTGTCATTTGGAAGGTCATGTGCACAAACAATCTGAGAGAAAAAATGACTTGAAAAATCCTTGGAGATAGAGGACAATGAGACACCATTGGAGAGTTTGTTTGTTTTGATTTAATTATCATTTGAATTCTCTAATATAATGTTTCATTGGTGTGTTGTATTACATCCTTATGCACTCACATTATTATAACATCACAAGAGTTATCTTTTATATGTGAGAGGATAGTATTTGAGAGAAGTATTCTACTAACTTAAGTATTAGAGGTCTATTGTGATGTCTCTTGAGAAGTTACAATCAAGCTAGTTGTTGTTTGGGGAAGAGCTACATCGTTGTCAATTGATTGGATAAGTGAAAATAGGCATGAGGATGTCTCTTCTTTGTTATTTTATTTATGAAAGATTGATCTCCATGAATGCTTTGAATTGTCTTTTATGATTACTTGCATTTAGGGAAACTAGAATGCTTTGAAAAGGAAATAGAAGCTATTATTCTATTTTTATGATGTGCTTGTATGTACTCCATAATGAGAGGTTGGTGTTTATCATAGGTATTACATACTAGATATGATTAAACATGAGTGGCACATGAGGTACTCTTAGCTAGGTTATTGATGTAACTAGAATAACTTGTGTTTACTCCTAGGATTGTTTATCCAGTATGGGAGGGAGCTTGTGTATTTACTATGTTAAAGTAGATCCATTCCAAGTATGTAGAAATGGTGATAGGTTAACTCTGGGGTGATAGATTATCCATTGAAGGAAATACATATGCATAGTTTAAGATGGCCTTAAGTCAAATCAGCCCTGAGTAGTGTATGTGATAGATGACCATTCGGAGTACCGTTTGAGAACACTTTGGCCAAAGTAGTGTGTTTTCCTCTGGCTCCACTGTTAGTTCACTATGATCCAGTATTACATGCTAGTTCCAAATTGTGGGTTTACAAGTTCTAGTTATGTAGGACATAGTACTATGCTTAGTTGATTGTCGTTATTCGGTTACTCTACCAATCTCTTCATCGAAGGGAAGGGCCATCTATCGAATGATAAATGTGTGGGGGATCGCATATGATTCTATGGTTGGTGAAAAAGTGCTTGAGCGATGCTTCTCCTCCACATCAAGCGATAGAAGAACCAAGATTTGAAAGGAAGGATCCTGGACCATCTTTAAGCTATTTGTTCCAAAGCTCATTGAGCTATGTTTGTAAATGTATGCATTCTTGTATGATTGCAACTTGTGAAATTATTGTAATGAAATGGAATCCTTAGTGTAACTTGTTATGGCATCTTTGTTTGTATATTCTCAATAAAGAAAAGAAAAATTTTACTACAATGGCTTGTTACATAGTTTATTTACTCGCAAAGTGAAAACTTAGGAATTTTTACTTCATTGAAGGGTTGGCATGTTACATGTGGTATTAGAGATACCAGGTTCAGCATTGAAACCTATGAGCTCATTACGCAAACAACGTGTAAACTTGGTCGAAAGATAATGGTTGAAAACTTCTTGTGCCACAACAGTAAAAGAAAA